>ML099446.1:0-15095 GCA_003697995.1 Taxidea taxus jeffersonii | reverse complement strand
TGATTTCGGGGTCCTGGGATCGAGCCCCGCATCGGGCTCTCTGCTCAGCAGGGAGCCTGCTTCCCCCTCTCTCTCTGCCTGCCTCTCTGCCTACTTGTGATCTCTGTCTGCCAAATAAATAAATAAATAAAAATTAAAAATTAAAAAAATTAAAAACCCCGGACTTTAAATGCTTTTAAAGGGAATTTTCTGATATGTGAGTTATACGTAATTTTAAAAAACGCTCCCCAGCAAGAGAGAAAACCCTAGGAGCTGGGGTGCTGGTGAAGGGGCTTTCACTTCAGGTTGGGGCAGTCAGGGCTAAGGAAGGAAGAAGGAAGCATGGAGCCTCCCACATAGGCATGCTCACGCTCTTTTTTCCACCCTTCCTGCTACGCAGACCAGCAGGGTCACAGTCCTAGGGGGAGAAGGGAGCAGAGGCCGGGGCTGAGCCTCACTCCTGCCACTCTGACTGCAGCCAGGGGCTCGGGCCGCCTCACTCCCTCCCCCTCCTCCTCCATCTCCCTGGCCAGCAGTCGCACAGTTTATGTAAGCCATGCTGGGTTTTTTGAGCTCTGATGGGTGGGCAACACCTGGGCGTGGCCAGCCGGCTGGCCCTGTGCCCGAGTCTGAATAAAGGAGACAGGAGTGGGGTCCTGCAGTTGCACGGGGACAACTTGCCCCCTTCGCCCCCATTTAGGCCACAAGTAGAAGGTACACCTGTTGAATGAAAGAGACACAGACTCTGCCTTCTGGGAGTCTCAAACCTGTACAGAGAAGACATGTAAAGAGGCAGTGCCAACCAGTGAGGTAACTCGGGCCTCGCCATCCCCCCAGCAGCCCTCAGGGTCAGCAGGAATGGTTTCCACCCCCGGCCCATCTAAAGCAGACTTGGAAATTGTTCCCCTGACCCGAGGTGGACACAGCCTGGTCTGAGTGACGAGAGGTGATGAGGTCGGCCTAGGGAGCACTGGCCTTCCCAAGTCAAACACTCAGTGTAGAGAGGAAGGCTCAGCGTCACTCTTCCTCCCGCCTACGTGTAGGGTCGGCAATCCCAGGGAGAGCGTGCGGGCAAGCCATGGGGATCTCTGTTCCAGGGCCGCCGGCCAGCTGCTTTCCAAATGCTTGCTAAGGAAGAGAAAGAAGCCCCCATATCAAACTCTACCGCACCCCTGAATGCAGCTCACGCCCTGCCTCTGTGCTGGCATGGTTCCTGCCAACCTCACGGAGACATTTGTTGCAGTGGGGCAGTGTCCCTACCAAACTGGGAACTCCTCGGAGGCGGGGGCTGTGGGGACCCGTCCTGCACTCAGGACATTTTTGTCCAAGGAATGAGACGTTAAGATGGGCAAGAGCAGAGCACGACCCAACAGTGGAGGAGGACAGGGGGCCACCTTAAAGGGTTAGGATTAGAGAAGGGCCATGAGTTGGTCAAGAAGGGGTTGGGGAGAAGCTGCACAGGCCACAGCACAGTCCTTCCTAGAGCCCCAACAGTCCAGATGGCTATAGCTGGAAAGGGAGGGGGGACTGCAGTGGCCACAGGTGACCTGGAGAGATGGGCCTTGGCCACATCCTGGGGGCAGAGGTGTCTACAGGGGGATCTGGACTCAGAAGGAACAAGCCCAGGGACGCCTGGGTGGCTTGGTTGTTTGGGCGTCTGCCTTCGGCTCAGGTCATGATCCCAGGGTTCTGGGATTGAACCCCAAGTCAGGCTCTCTGCTCAGTGGGAGCCTGTTTCTCCCTCTCCCTGCCAGTCTCCCTGCTTGTACACTCCCTGTCTCTGTCAAATAAATAAATAAAATCTTAAAAAAAAATAAAAAAGAAAGAAAGAAAAAACAAGCCCAGATCTGTGTCCCAGGAAGCAAACATCCTCTGGCTTGCAGGATGCCACTACAGGGGGCGGGTCTGAACCTGGCAAATAAAGGGAGGAAAAAACCAAAACAAAAAAACCACCAAAAACACCACACCAAGCATTTGTCCTGCCTTTCTACAAGGTAAAAACACAGAAGATCCGAGAGGCAGCCTGCACAGATGTCTCCAGCTACTGCGTGCGGCAGGAACCCGAGCGCCGCTGTTCTGTCCTCCTAATGGGTCAGGGGTCGGGGGCGCTGTTCACCTGCTGCGGCCAAGAGCACGAACACAGGCCACAGTCGAGGCCATCGCACCACCTCCCAGGGAGGATCCAGCTCCACACTCAAGGTCACGCTGACTGGGAACACACGGAGTAGGGGACGGCGCTGAATGAGAAACAGCGCGCGTACGGCAGCAACCGAAAGCCGGGTGACACCAAACTAGGACCATGAACCAGTTTCTTCAACATGTAAACTGCAGAGAGAAGCAGTGGTGGAGGGAGACTCTTCCCTTCTTTACGCCTTTTCACAGTAAAGGGAACTTAACAGGGCCAACTCATGAATCACAGCACGTTGGTCTTACCTGTAGATCCTGATTCAAACAGGAAAAAACTTTCCACATTGCCTATTAAGGAATTGTTCATTTGTAGGTGTGATACTGTAGGTGTGATTATTTTATTATCAAAAAGTGGCCGTCCTCTCTTAGAGACACGCTCTGAAACAGGGGCAGGTGAAAGCATGACGTCTGGGGCTCGCTCCAAAATGACACGGGCAGGAGAGACCACCCACCGAGCGCAGACACACGCCGGAAGTGCAGGAGCCAGGGCATGGCCGGCGCGGGGAGGACGGGGACGGGGCGCTCGCTAACACCCTCCTCCTCCTCCTGCAGGTGTTTCGCTATTTCCCTGGAAATTCCGTGAGGGGAGACTCGGCGCAAAGGCAGCTAAGGGTCTCAGCTTGGTGTCGTGGAGAAAGGGAAGCTATCGCTTTTACCAGAAAGAGCTCTAGGCTGTAGGAGGTCACCTGGGAGACCCGCCAGCCAGATGGTGACTGAAGCCACAGGATCCGCCAGCAGGAAAACAGGAGCTCACGGGGCCACCGAAAGGCTGCTCTGTGGCGTGAGCTGCCGCATGCAGGGGTAGAGCGGAAGGCCCGGTGCTGAGCCCGCGGTGCTCAGCACCCACCGGCATTTACCAAGGCCAGGCACTTTTCTAAGCACTTAACACATGCGACTGCTTCCTAGTCCGGAAGACAGATGCTCTCAGCGGCCCCATTTTGCGAATGAAGAAACTGAACAGGCGGGTGAGCTGCCCGGTGCCACGAGGATGGCCCGCACTCGCTGGAAGCCCTGGCCCCTGGAGCCAAGCAGGAGGAGCGCTTTAGGGCTCCCCAGAGCTGGGCACACAGCACGTGGGCTGGGTGGAGGCCTTCCCCGAGCGCCCACCGTGTGTCCGGCCGCTGGCAGCCGAGGTGTGCATCACAGTGCACTGAGAAGAGCTGACCAGAGCTCCCTCTGGGTGGAGACCTCCATCCAGCCTGCGACGCCCCCTGCCCGGGAAACCAGCGGCTTCTCAGGAGACGTAGGCAGCACAGCAACACCCCCAAGAGCAGGGTGTTCGGTGAGGAGCACCCAAGTTCAGGGTGTGCTGGGCCCACAGTCCCGAGAGCAACATCCTTGCCCTTCCAGCCAGACCCTACGGGTGCCCCACTCTCAGCAGAGGCAGCCAAAGCTGGCCTCCAATGTTCTTGGCGCAGGCCGCAGGCAGCCACCCACTGTCCAGGATGCTGGCCACGGGCCAGCGTGTCTCTCCAGACTCAGCAGACTAGGACGCAGAGGAACCAGACAAACTGGTGCCGGCGCCCAAGCTGACAGCACGTGGACTCATCCACCCCGTTCGGGCGGTCCAGGCCACGGGAGCCCCTGCCACGGCCCACCACCCACCGCCGTGGGGTGGCTGACCACACCTGTGGTTTCAGCTGCTGCCCCTTGGCCACCTCGGGCCCCACCCTCTTCTGCAGCAGGTGGGCTAGACCTGGAGGACCCCCAGGGTGACTGCCCCACCCCGTGTGCCCCTCAGAACACACCAGCTGAGGAGGGCCTTGGGGAGAAGTCCGGGCCATCTGGGCCCTGCCCACACTTCTGTCTGCCATCCCTGTTAGAAGGCCCCAGGGTTCAAAAAAATAGTTAAACGTGAACCTGATCGTGGCCCTACATCTACCTGCCAGCTTACAGGGCTGCAGTCAGTAACTTCCCCACGGGACAAGCCATACAGCTTCTTAAAATGCTTTGCAAGGGAGAAAGAGATGGAGAGACAAGCGAGATTTACAGAAGCTTAAGAAACGCAGCAACCAGCAATGAGGCATCGACCTTCTCTGATCCTGATCTGAACAAATTATTAAAATATATATATAGATGTGAAAATAAAATAAAACCGACAGTGGACATTTGATATTAGGAACTGCTAATCTGTTCATTCCCAGCTATGATGACGTTGTGGTTAAATACTTTAAAAGAGGGACGCCTGGGTGGCTCAGTTGGTTGAGCGGCTGCCTTTGGCTCATGTCATGATCCCAGCGTCCTGGGATCGAGTCCCACATCGGGCTCCTTGCTCGGCAGGGAGCCTGCTTCTCCCTCTGCCTCTGCCTGCCACTCTGTCTGCCTGTGCTCGCTCTTTCTCTCTCTAACAAATAAATAAATAAAATCTTTAAAAAAAAATACTTTTAAAGAGTCTTATTGTTTACAGACAGACTGAAACATTTACGGATTAAGAAACAGGCTGTCTCGGACTTGCTCCAAAATAACGCTGGGGCCAGCAGTGAGAAGCGCACTGTAGCCCCGCATGCAGCTGCCGGACCCCGCCGCTGTCTACTCTGCTCCTGTCTCTACTTCCACAAGTATCTTTAAGTTTTCTCCATTAAAAGGCTCTTAAGGCACAGGCTTTGCTCCAGCCAGCCGTGCTCACAGCTCTGCCCTGGGCATCTGCGGACCGCCTGCCACGGACGGACTCTCTCCTGGTACCAGGGACCAGGGCACAGACAAGGCCCTTCCAGGAGCCCAGAGGAGCCCAACAAAACCCTCCAGCCCTGGGTCCACTCGGTGGACACTTCGCTCTCTGCTTCAAGTGGCCACACTGCCACCAGCACTACTCAGGGAGCCAGGCGCTACGTCACAGGCTTTACCAGCCCCTCACTTCCCGCTCACAAATGCTCTGGGACCGTCACTGCTCTCACCACACGTCACGAGAGGAAACAGGTTTGATGGCATTTAATCACTTGTCAAGGCCACGTGGAACCAACAAAGGTCAAGCACTCGAGTCCACGGACCGCGGCCTCTGGCGTCTCCTGTGGACACAGCCCTGCGACGCCCGGGCCGCCGGCTCCCACGGTGCACCCGCAGGGGACCGCAGGGGCGCCCGGGAAAGAGCGAGGGCCACTCCATCCACAGCCGCCACCACCAAGCCTGAAATTCCACTTCTAGACTCCGAGGCTCGAGGAGGGTCACTGAGGCACGCCCAAAGTGAGAGGCCCCGAGGTGCCCAGTGTCCCGTCCCAGCTAGAGGGAGCACCGCGCAGCCGTCGTCCACAACGAGGCAGAGTTCAGGGCGCCGATGTGGGCGCGGTCCACAGAGACTGTTTTCAAACGCATCTCCTTCCCTCCCTCCCTCCCTGTCTGTCTGTCTGTCTGTCTCTGTCTCTCGCATACACAAGCCCCACAGAAAAAACTGTTTCTGGAAGGACATCAGTAACTGCTTATAGTGGTGACTTCAAGGAGACAGACTGGAGAGAGGACTGCGATTCCCGGCTGCCCACACGTCACCTCTGTAGTCCGAGGCAGGAAAATGACTTCAAAAGGCTTAAGGTAAACAGGGCAATGTGGGCTGAAAACCGTGGGCTCTGGGGTCCAAGACCTTCTGGATGTCAGAGCAGCCTTGCCACCGACTCACTGTGAGACCCCGGACAAGCCCTGCCTCCTCTCTGAGCCTCCGTGAGGGGAGGAAATAAAACCATAGGCTTCTGGGTGTACAAGGGGAGGAGCGAGAAGAGACCGCGCCTCTGGCCGGGAAGGGCGTCCGTCCCTTGGGGCCACCTCTGCCTTGCCGTGACAAACAGACCTGAGGCCGAAGGAGCCCAGAGCTGGGCCTTGAGTTAGCCCGGGGAGTCCTAATGTGGACAGTCCGGCCTGCCCGACCCCCCTCCCCTGCACCCCTCCCTGACTCTGGGGGTGACCGTGCAAATGACGCAGTTACGTGACTCCCATCTTCACAGGAAACGCAGTGAGCAGTCAGGAAAGACTCAGGGAAGCTGACTCCAGGCCGACTCTTCCATCCCCTTCTCAAGGAGCCCAGGAGAAGGCACTGGTTAGGGAGCCAAGCCGGAGGGTGCACTGTCCCTCCCCACATCCCGGGCTCAGGCTGAGCCTCTTCTCACACACATGTGCTCTTACGAGGTGCTTCTCTGCGCCGCTCCAGACGCTGCCCTCTAGGAAACAGAGGTGCTTCTGGGGTCCCCCACAGAGGAACAGCAGGACGCTGTGGGGAAAGGCCATCTGAGCCATGCAGCAGGCTGGCACTCACGTGGCCTGTCACAACTCGGCAGCCCCCTGACCTTTCCCTGGGTCTCTGGCACAAAGTCCCTTCTGTCCTGGCTCCTCAGCACTCCCCTAGTGAGGCTGGGCCCCCTGGGCTGCCACAACCAGCCAATGGTCCCTGTGCAGAGGGCTGCCTGCCTCCGGAGCTCCGCGGAGCCCCCAAAAGCTGACCCCGTGTGGGCACGGGGTCGAGCTAGTGGTGACCCTAGAAGTGGGGGCAGGCTGGGAGGGGAGAATGTGAGCTCCCCACCTCATTCTTCATGACCGGCTCTCACATACCAAGTTTCAATTTAAGTGGAGGGCGGGTAGGAAAAGCCCTGCCCAGCCCAAAAGAGAGGGTCTTCGCAGGCCAGTGGGGTGGGGGGAACAGAGGGGATGCAAGAGTGCAGGATTCGGTGGCCCTGGGATCCCCGCCAGCTCGTCGCCAACCCTACCACAATGTTCACACGGCTATTTCCCCAGAACACAAGTCAGCCAGGATGCGCCCAAGCCTCTGAGGGCTCATGGCTCAGAAGCTGGCAAGCACAGTTTTAATTCGCTTCAGAACAAAACCAAAAACCCTTTCAAATAAAACTACGCAAACTTCCCAATAAAATGTACCAAAATGCCCTTCCCGTGACCTCAGATGCCACTTAGAGTTAGTGACGGCTGGGGCTCAGTGTCCAATAATAGCTCGTTACGGGGGTGGGGGTGGAGGGCGGGGAGGACAGCTAATATTAGCAGCTAAAAACCAAAATGAACTTGTTTACACTCGACCACTTCTGGAAACCGGGCTATCTCTTAAAGTCAGAGTGCACACCTGATAGGTCTCTCCCCTCCCAGAGTGTCATTACACTGATGGTGCATCTCACCATGGAGCAGTTGGCGAAACTGAGCCCAGGCCAGGGCTCGCTCCCTGACAGGCACCCGCAGGGGGGCAGGAGGGGCCACGGGCTGCGCAGGGGGTGGGGGGGGTGCGGCAGGAGAAATAAAGGACAGTCCCTCTGAGTGTAGAAAACCTCTCCTTCCCATTTCACAACTGATTTCCTTCTCTCCTCTCGGTTTTGCCAACCACTCTAAGCCAGACACTCAGGACTAAGAGGAACCAGCTTGACTCCGAAGAAGAGAAAATCAGATCTAAGAGGATTCCCAAGGAAAATGAAGTCCCATCAAACGATGCCTTAGATCTAGAACAACTGCCGAGTCCTGCCGTCAGCCTCAGCTAAAGACTCAAAACGAAGCCAAAACAGCAACTCCAGGCCAAGGTCAATGTGCCGTGAACACGAGCACGTAAATCACGGGGTCACCAACTGAGGGGCGTGAAGGTAAGGCACAGGTCACGTCCTCAGGGCCCACACACTCGGGGGGAGGCAGCGGCCCTCCAGCTCCGTCCCCCACACCCGCACACCATGCCCTAGACCAAGCCCTGGCGCCTCCCTCCCATGTGGACACCAGCGCCCCAGCTCCCCAGCCCCACCCACCCCCTTCTGGGACAGACAAGTACTTCCTGTTTGGCAGCCACTGAATTACTTCCGGGAAACGTGGAAGCAGTAATGTGACCGTGGCACCACAACACAATCTGGGACGGGCATGAGATGGGTGCTTTGCTGGGCATTCTGGAGCCCCGACCAGAGGCAGACGAACCCAGACGCATCGGATGGATGGTCTAACAGCACATCCACTGCCCACACACGGGCCGAGAGGGCTCTTTACAGAGCAAGTGGCACCCCCCACGCCCAGCCAGCACACGCCAGTGGCTTGCCAGCGCGCCTGGGTTGAGTTGCCCAGCCAACCACCCAACGACCCAGCCTCCCAGCCTCCCTTTGGAACCCAAGTGCCCCTGACTCTCTGAGTCCACAGAGCTGCTGCTTTTGATGAAGGACAGTTGGAAGGCGGGCAGGCAGGGACAAGGGCCGCTCACCCAAGAGAAAACCACCCTTAGTAGGATTTCTACACCACCCTGGAAGGAATCCTCTATCTGTTCCCACACGATAGATGGGCGACAAAGATCTGACTGGGTGACGGGTGCAAGGAGCATTAATCAGATTAAAGCAGCCCACCGACAAGCCCATAAAAACCCCTAGACTCAGAAACTCCACAGGCAACCCCTTCGGGTCCCCTCCCTTGTTGGGAGCTTTGTACTGTCACTTTGCTGTCGCTCAATAACTTTTGCTTTGCTGCCCTCCACTCTGTCTGGTTTACCGCTTCGCTCTTTGTAGTGGCGTGACCAAGACCCGCGGAAGAGCATCTCCTGACCCTCTCTGCCCCACCAACGCCCGCGCACTGCAGGCCTCAGAGTAAGCCTGGCTTCCTAAGGGAAGCCTTTCCCTACACGTCTCCCAGCTCTTGCTGAGTGCGTCCCCACAGTACCCTCGCAGTATTAAGATACCTGTTCCCGAAGTATATTAAAAACCCTTAAAACCCAACAACAAGGGAACTTCCCAACTAACAATACAACAACCTGAAGTTCTGAACCCTTCACCAAAGGAGACACATGGACTACAAACGAACCCACAGGAAGACGCGGACTGTCGTCAGCCGTCAGGTCACTTGGCGGATTCAGGCTGCGGGATTTCGGCTTGGGTTTGCAGGTACTAGTCCGTATCCGCTAGGCCGCCTACAATCAGACAGGCAGGAAGCGCGGGCGAGGACGTGGAGAGGCGGGGCGCCGGCCCGGCTGCGGGGACCGTGAGCGCGGTGGCTACGGAGGCAAGTACGGCAGGGCTCACGAACGGGGAACGTGGACGACCGTGTGGCCGGCAGCTCCACTCCCGCGGACGTGCCCCCGAGGAGCCGCAGCACCGCAGCATCTCTGCACACCGTACTGCTGGCGGCGGCAACCAAGCGCAACTGACAGACAAAACGGGGTGCGGCCACGGGCGGGGATGTCTGCGGCCCCGGAAGGAGCGAGGTGCTGATGCGCGCTACGGCGCGGACGAGCCCCGAAGACCATACGCTGACCAGAAGCTGCAGGTCCGAAGGGGCCGCACGCCGCACGATCCCGTCTATACGAAGGGTTCAGAACAGGCAAATCCACCGCTGGAGGCAGCTTCATGGCCGTGAGGGGCTGGAGGGAAGGAGGATGAGGAGCGACGGCTAATGGGGACAGTTTCCTTGTGGGTGAGGGAATGTTCTGGAATCTGGGGTGATGGGTGCCCAACTCCGAACATACTGAACACCAGTGGAACATGCACGTTCAGTGCGTGAGTTCTACGGTAGGTGCACTGTATCTCCATAAAGCTATTTTTTAAAGAGAGAGCTACGACGACACCGCCAGAGAGGAGCGGCCGCCCGAGCGCAGGCCGGAGCGCGGGGCACCACCAGATGCGCTTTGGCACGTCCCCTAAAGTCGGACACACCCGCTCCCTGCGACCAGCGGCCCCACGCCTGCTGGGATCCCTACGTTCGGGAACCAAAAACTCACATTCTCACAAAAACCAGTACGGGGACATTTAGGGAAACGTCTGTGTTCATAATCACCCAGATCCGGAAACCACCGCGATGTCCTTGACGCCACACACGGGGAAACAGCCCGCAGCGCAGCCACACAACAAGGAGGAGTGAGCTCCGCGTTCAGACGACACGGGCGACTCTCCGGCGCATTCTGCACCAACAGAGGGCTGCATGCCATGTGGCCCCAGTTCTGGGACAGTCTGGAAGATGCCAAGCTCCAGGGATGGGAAACGGAGGAGCGCTTACAAGGGACCGACGGGGGCAGGGGCCTGACTGCAAAGGGACAGCGTGAGGGGGCTGGAACTGCTCTGCACGGCACTGTTGTGGCAGATGCGTGACCGCATGTCAGAACCCAGAGTGAATTTCACTAGAAACAAACCAAAACAATAATGGTAAACCAGACACGCAGGAGGAGGGGTCCAAGATGGCATACGGACTGTGACGGTTGAATCTGAACACGCTACAAGGGTAGACACGACCAAGACCGCCAAGATGGAGGCAGAGCTGCCATGCATGACCTGCGGGGGACGCCTGGGTGGCTCAGTGGGTTAAGCCGCTGCCTTCAGCTCAGGTCATGATCCTAGGGTCCTGGGATCGAGTCCCACATCGGGCTCCCAGGTCCGCAGGAAGTCTGCTTCTCCCTCTCCCACTCCCCCTGCTTGTGTTCCCTCTCTCGCTGTCTCTCTCTGTCAAAAAATAGTAAGTAAAATCTTTAAAACATGAAATAAAATAAATGTGCTAGTGAAGAAGCCGTGTTTTAGCCGGACATCAGAAGGCCCAAGACCAAAAAAACTACACACAGACACTGTACTCCGGCAACTAAATTTACTTCTAGGAGTACCGGTCGGCAATTTGGGAACTACTTTCCCAATCCACTGGACTTCAACAATAAGCAAATATATTGTAGATAGTGAGGGTCAGGTATCTCCCCTCAGGGAAAGTTAAACTAAGCAACGGAAGAATGCTAGAAAAGGCTTGTCGGTGCAGGACCAGAGATGGAGGCATCGGTATGAGCTGATGGTTACTGTGATCTACGTGCCGACTGACGGACACAGAAATAACACGCAGGCGGGGGTGGGGCGCACAGGTGACCCTTGACCAACTTAGGGGTTAGGGCTGCTGATCTCCCTCCTCCCCCGCAACAGCAGTCAAAAATCTTCATATAAACTTCTGACCCCCCCAAAACTTAACAACTAACAGCCTACTGTCGACCAACGTTATATTATCATATACCGTATTTTTTTTTTTAAGATTTTATTTATTTATTTGACAGACAGAGATTACACAAGTAGGCAGAGAGTCAGGCAGAGAGGGGAGGGGAGAAGCAGGCTCCCTGCTAAGCAGAGAGCCCGATGCGGGACTCGATCCCAGGACCCCGGGATCATGACCTGAGCCGAAGGCAGCGGCTTAACCCACTGAGCCACCCAGGAGCCCCATATATCGTATTCTTTAACAATAAAGTAAGCTCGGGAAAAGCACGCATTACTTTAAAAACATAAGGAAGAAAAAATACACTCATAGTCCTGAACAGTATTTATCCAAATAAGCCCCCACATCAATGTGGACCCACACAGTTCAAACTCGTGCCACTCAAGGGTCAGCGGTATACGCGCACGTGCTCCCCAGCTCTGTCCCAGGAGAGGCTCAAACGCAGTGATGCCCCAGGAGCAAAAGCACACTTCACTCCCAGATCTTGGTTTTTACGTCCCACTCTTCTGTAACAGAGAGCGGGACCCCTGCAGACATGGCTGATTCTAGGGCTAGAGAAGGGAAACCCAAGGCAAGCCCGAGCACCCTGTGGTGCCTAAAAGTGAGGGAAGGACCCAAAAACAATGGGAACATAACGAAAAGGCACAGAGCACCCCCCCCAAGGGGGGTCCCACTGGCCAGAGTGACAATAGTTTGAAAATAATAATAAATTATAATACATACTTATATTATATACTAATATATATATTATAATCCAAAGGAAAAACCCAAATACCCATGAATCCATACTGATATAAACAAATGAGTATGTACATAGATGTGGGAGAACGGACTCTTCCTTACAGAAAACTTCCAGTGAATAATGAAAGAAATGAAGGAAATAGCTCCTCATAGAACACCACTGACAGAAGGCTAAAACTGGAAGAAACCTGAACAAGAAAACAGGTCAACTGCGTACTTTCAACGTATCTCCTCCAAAGAGATACTAGTTACCAGGGTGGTCTGAGTGATGCCCACCAGGATGCAGAGCTTAATTTCTCTCTGCCTGAGTGTGGGCTGGACTTGACTCGCTTCTAACAACTAGCAGAATATGGAAAGAGGCAGTGACGACAGCAGGGAAGCCCGGCAGACAGCGCCTTAGCAAAGGGATCGAGGTTAATGTCCCCAGTAGTAAGTCAAGTTAGCGTCAGGTCCTCCCTAGGATGGCATGATGGGGGCGGGGAGGGCTCTTCTCCTGTCATCTTCTCACCAAAATCTGCAACCCCTTATAATCATGAAAATACACCAAGCAAGCCCAAGTTGGTGGGCATTCTTCAAAATGCACAGCTAGAGTATTTTTAAAACATCAAGGTCAGGGGCGCCTGGGTGGCTCAGTGGGTTAAAGCCTCTGCCTTCGGCTCAGGTCATGATCTCAGGGTCCTGGGATCGAGCCCCGCATCGGGCTCTCTGCTTAGCGGGGAGCCTGCTTCCTCCTCTGTCTCTCCCTCTGCCTGCCTCTCTGCCTGCTTGTGATCTCTGTCTGTCAAATAAAAAAAAGAACAACAAAAATAAAAAACACATCAAGGTCAGAAAAGATGAGGAAAAGCAGATAAACCGTCACAGACTGAAGGCGGCAAAAGAGACCTGATGTTACATGCCGTGCAGGCTCCTGCAGCAGATCCCAGAACAAAAAAGAACACTAGAAAACAGGGAAAGCCGAAGTCTGTTAATAATGTCTACCAATGCAAATGAATACCAGGTGTTGTGGTCACGGGGAATATAAACATGAGGGAAGCGGGGCGCGCAGAACACGAGGACCCTGCACGTTCTCTGCAACTCCTCTGTGTTGCTAAAATTAATTCAAAATTAAAGGTTACAAAAAAGCAGTATCATGGACTACGAGATCGTCCATACCAGGCTATTAGTGAAAAAACCCTTATGGACGGCGGCGGCAACTGGCGTCTGTGAGCCTCCTTCTTTCTCTGAATGTGAATCTCATGGAATCTAAATACAGACCAAGTCTTTCTGATAAAATGTCATGTCCAAATCGGCATGATTCAGTATGTGTAGTATACACACCAATTTCCACGGCTTAGTATGAAAAAAGGATGCAAAGTATCTCAGGAATTCAAAAATATTGATGACGTGTTGAGATGATAATGTTTTAGATAGAGCAGGCTGACTTACATTATTAAAATTAATTTCACCAGTTTCTTTTTTGACCTTTTTAAATTCGGCTACTAAAAACGATTACGTGGGGGGCTTAACTATTTCTACTGAGCGGCCACTGTACGAAATGTAATTCGCACACTGAAACAAGAAGGACTTCAAATGCATCTGGCCACTTCCAAGACAACATTAAGGGAGCGTTTCAGCGAAACTCCACTCCCTTGATTGGTCCTAGGACACCTAGGACCAGCTTACCTGTCCTGAACATGCTCCCTGTCCTGGGGCAGCCTGAGCCTTGCTCTCCCAGGCCACAACCGATGCTCTAGTTCACTTTCCACGGGAATAAATCAACCGCAGCTCATACATGCTTCTGGGTCAACACGGGATCAGAGGAGAACCATCTGGATCCCCCTAGATGACCCTGAGCTCCCAACTCGGGGACACTCACTTCCATTCATTCTGCCCCATAACGTGCTCTGCCGTCGGCATTTAAAAACAGGGACCTATCTGGAATTCATACAAAACTCTTACACAGCTCAACAACAAAAAGAGACTACACAGTTAAAAAATGGGCAAAACACGTGAATACACGTTTCTTCAAAGAAGATCTGCAACCGGCCAACCAGCACACGGAAAGACCCTTGGCCTCATCGGTCACTTTGGAAATGAAATGCAAAACCATAATGAGGTACCGCTTCACACCCAGTAGGATGGCCATGACTGAGAAGAAACCTGGCAAGCAAAGAAAAGGCAGGACAAGGATGCAGAGGAGCCCGGAACCCTCACACGCTGCTGGTGGGAATGCAAAACGCAGCGACTGCGGAGAAGAGTTTGGTGGTCCCTTCAAAATTCAACATTGGGGCGCCTGGCTGGCTCGGCGGAAGAGCGTATGGCTCATCTCAGGGTCATGAGTTTGAGCCCCACAACGGGCGAGGATATTGCTTTAAAAAAAAGAGAGAGAGAAGTTAAACAGAAATACGGTATGACCCAGCGAGTCCCCTAGGCATCTGCGCCAGGGAGCGGAGCGCTGGTGTTCAAGCCGGCACGTGCACACCCGGGCTCCGGCAGCAGACGACTGACCACAGCCAGAAACGGCCAACGGCGCCAGCGTCCGTCGGCGGACGAATGAGGAGACGATCGGGGAGACGGCCACGCTGTGGGGTGCTACTCGGCCGTGGAAAAGAACGAGGTTCTGATACAGGTTACCGTGTGGATGAGCTCCTACAGCTCCACCAAGTCGAAGGAGCCAGACACCGAGGGTCACACCGGAGACAGGCCTTCCTTTTGGGCGGAAGAACATACTTTGGAACCAGGTACAGGCGGTGACTGCGTGACAAGGTGAAGGCACCCGAAGGCCACGGAATCGTTCACTGAAGCTGGTGAATTTCCTGTTCTAGGACTTTCTCCTGTTTTTAAAAAGCTGGGGGTTGCCGATCGTGTCCTAAGGCTTCTGGGCGCACACGGCTGCCCCTCCAGAATCCATCCGGTCCATCCACGCAGTCGCTCATTCCACAGGTATCTACCCAGTGCTGGAGGCCAGCACGCAGCGGAGAGCGCGACTGCTGGGCCGCTGTCCGGAGCGGATGTTCTAGCAGGAGAGCCAGATGCCAGACAAATATGCACACACGCATGCAAGGACCATGGAGAAGCAAAAGAACAGTGTGCCAGGAGAAAGGAGAAAGGAAGGCCAAACTCAGAGAGGCTGTGTGGGGGTCATGGGGGCTACACGGCCCCTGGCCTGGGTTATCGTTAAATACTTTTCTCCTAAGTATAAAATTATCGGAGGTGTAACGATATGAAAAAAAAAAAAAAATCACATGGTCATCTCAATAATGCCGAAAGAGCCCTGGACACAATTCCACACCCTCCTGTGATTAAAAAAAAAAAAA
>RCUC01119515.1:0-29807 GCA_003697995.1 Taxidea taxus jeffersonii | reverse complement strand
TTTTTAAATCTTTTTTTAAAAAATTTATTTATTTGATAGACAGAGATCACAAGTAGGCAGAGAGGCAGAGAGACAGAGGAGGAAGCAGGCTGTCCGCAGAGGAGAGAGCCAGATGTGGGGCTCGATCCCACGACCCTGGGATCATGACCCGAGCCGAAGGCAGAGGCTTTAACCCACTGAGCCACCCAGGTGCCCCTGTACAGGTCCTTCTTAATTATATTCTTTTAATAACAACAATAACTGCTCAGTATTAGCGGCTGTAAGTTAAACCTCAAGGAAAATGAGGTTTAATAAAAACAATTTTAAAATGTATATTACATAGAGATACTCTGTATTATCTTATTTAAGCTTCATGGTTAAAGTTAAGTATGTATTATTGCATTTTACAAATAAAAAAAATCATAGAGAAGTTAAATGTTTCGCCCAATTAGATCTTATACCAAAGTCTAGGATGCCAGTTTAATCCCTTAGATGTCTGGAATTATTTGTTACTAGTCTTCTAAATTTTATTTTCTAAATCTCCATTAGTTAACTTAATAATTTTTAAAGTTTTTTTTGTTTTGTTTTGTTTTGTTTTTTAAAGATTTTATTTGACAGAGAGGGAGAAGGAGCAGGGAGAGGGGCAATGGAGAGGGAGAAGTAGACTTCACACTGAATAGGTGGCCAACAAGGGTTTCCGGGCTCCATCCCAGGAACTTGGGATCACAACCTGAGCAGAAGGCAGATGCTTAACTCACTGAGCCACCCAGGTGCCCTATTAATTTTTAAAGATTTAAATGTTGAAATTTGCAGTGGTTCTACCAGAACCTGGCTGTTGGAAGATTGTTTATTTTACATTCCCTCAAATGTTTCTTGTATCAAAAAATATTAATCCCTTTTTATTGTCTTACTATTATATGTGATGAAATGTGCATATTGTACTTCTAATCAATTTGCTTACATACTGTATTTAAGTAAGTGGCTTTTGTTGCTTTGGACTTTGGATTTTGGATTGAGTTGAAAATTTTCATATCTCCTGTAAATATTTTCTGAACATCAACATCAGTATTTCTGAATTTACTGTGTACATAACTATAATGATGGAATTATGGGAATAAGAGTCAATTCAACAAGTATGTATTGAGTATCATTTATGTCGTTCATGGTGTAACTAGATGCTGGAAAGAAGACAAAGATAAGATAGATTTTTTTGTTTGCTTGTTTGCTTATTTGTGAGAGAAAAGGGGTAAGAGGCATGGGGAGAGGGGAAGAAAGAATCTTAAGCAGGCTTCACATTCAGCACAGAGCCTGACATGGGGTTCGATCCCACGACCCTGAGATCATGACCTGAGCCCAAATCAAGAGTTGGATACTTAACTGACTGAGCCACACAGGCACCCCCAGCTTTTGCTTTTAAATACGAGAAGTTTCTAAGTCAAAATGGGTAGTAGAGCACTAAAATGGGATTAGGGGTTTTTGAGTTCTGTTATCCTGGTATGAGGAACTCATAGTATTTTTCTTATGTTGTCTTTTGGGAAGTTTCTTTGTGTGACAACAACACGAAATAGAATAGGTTGATTGGTGTTCTGGCAATAAATGTTATGGTCACTTTTTTCTTTTGGTTAAGTAAAGGTTATCAGCGATAACTCAAATCCTAGAATTGTTGAAATAACATCACATTTAATCAAGATCAGTTTTTTTAAATAGTGAACATGTTATTAGGAAAGACTAGGAAATATGGAAGTTCAGCTTTCAGGTAAGCCCATTGGAGCCTTTTGGAGTGGAGGAGAAAGGAAAACTGGAATGCCCTTCATCCAGCCCCTTTTCTATGGTAATGGCACTTACATGAGTCCACTTAAAGGAGCAGTATCAGTTAACTTAAGGATGTGAGTTACAGAACTTTTTGTAGGGTAGCTGTAGATACAAGAGTTGTTTATAATAATGTATAAGAAAATGTATTACACATCACAGATGTACACATGCCTACAACAATTCATTATGTTTCCTTTCTGTGACATTAAAATACTGTCACATATGCAGTAGGTAGCCAAAATTATGTTAGTTTTATGTTAGTTATCATGGTTATCATAAGCTTTTTACTGATTTTCTATACTCTGAAATTCTTATTACCAGAGCTTATACTAAGGCTCTCTTTGCCTGACACATGCCTCCTCATTCCTTTCAGACCTGTGTGAACTTCCCTGACATCCTCACCCACTCAGGTAGAATCACTTCCACCTCTGGGTTCATGCTGAACTTTGTATAAAACTGTTATTTGGTATCCTTTTTACTACATCTCATTGTCTTTCTTAAATTTAGTCTATTGATATTGTTGCTATTAATTCATTCATGCATCCATCCATGCATTCATTCATGTATTATACAAACATTTATCAAGCATCTACTTTTGCCAAGCATAATGCTAGGTGTGGGGATACTGAGACAAGACCTAGCTTTGGCTTCAAGCAGTTTGTCATGTTAAAGGTATAACAGCAGCATACACAGAAGGGACCTGAAGAGGTGAAGGAAGGCATTTTGTAAAGGGAAAGTCAGAGTTCATTGCTCTGTAAAGTTTTATAGAAGCCTACAGCAGTTGTAGGAGGCTTTATAACTTCTCCATCCTTAAAGATTTTGATACCTTCCAAAATAAAATGTAGTGGTTCAGAGTACAGTCGTTGGAATCACACATATTTGTATTTGAATCCCTGCCCTGCCTCTTACTAATTATGCAACCTTGGGCAAGTTACTCAATCTTTCCCTACCTTAGTTTCCTCATTTATAAAATGGGAATTTTATATATATTAGAGGTTTTCTTGAATTTTGACTAAGCCCTTGATACAGGACCCGGCATATAGTACATGCTTGTTTTTATTGTCATTGTTATTAGCAATTTTATTATTATTAGACTTTGTGTTATAAGATCTTTATTGGCATCATATTTGGTTGTTAAGATATCTTAGTTGATGACTGGGCTACTTGGATTTGAAATTCAAAACAAAGTAATTTTATTTACTTAATTCACATGTGCCTTTTCTCGCTCCCTCACCCCCTCGTGGTTTCTTCATTGCTGGTGAAATGGTTCAGTACTTTTTATTACCTAAATCCCTCCCTCTTCTCTATGAGGACTTCTTACTCTCACTTATGACTTCAGTGGACTTTGTTTAATTTTTAAACAATTTACATATAAGAACGTAAAGGTATAGGTTTTCTAGATACTTTTAAAGAAAAGTGATACAACCTAAATTGAGAACTATATTGTTTTTTTTCTTTATTTTAAAAATTTTTATTTAAACATATAATGTAACCCCACCACCCTCTCCCAACACCCCTCCCCTCCACCCCCCTCAGTTTGTTTTATGACATTAAGAGTCTCTTTTGGTTTGTCTCCCTCCTAATCCCATCTTGTTTCATTTATTCTTTTCCTACCCCCTTAACTCCCACCCCCGTTGTATCTCCACTTCCTCATATCAGGGAGATCATATGATAGTTGTCTTTCTCCGATTGACTTATTTCACTAAGCATAATACCCTCTAGTTCCATCCATGTCATTGCAAATGGCAAGATTTCATTTCTTTTGATGGCTGCATAGTATTCCATTGTATATATATACCACATCTTCTTTATCCATTCATCCGTAATGATCTGAAGGAGAACTATATTTTAAAGTCTGCTAGTGATGTTAAGTAAATCATGTACAATTTTCTTATTCTCTGTGAAATGATAATAAAATGCCAGAGGTAATTAATTGTTGTAAAATACTTTTACATTTGATGAATTTCAATATCCTAGTAAATTATAGCATAAAGTAACCGTAGAAAACAAAAACATCAACATAATAAATAAATAATTGACATACATGGGTGTTTGTACAGCTGAGTGCACTGGAATGTTTTTGATATGTTTTGATATGTTAATAAAGTATTAAATCACATGGATGAGCTCTTACAGCAGTCATCACTGAGTATTAAATGTGATGTTAAAATATTTAAGTTTACATACTAGAAATATTTTCATTTAATATGTGTGTGTTTTTTTAAATAAACAGGATAGCAGTACATGAACCTTCATTTATGAGTTCCCAGTTGAAAATCAGCGATCGGAGTCACAGGCAAAAACTTCAGCTCAAGGCACTGGATGTGGTTTTGTTTGGACCTCTGACACGTTAGTATTCTTTCTGAGTCTGATGCAAAAGAATCATCAAATCATATATTTGTTATTTAAAGAAGGAAAAACTAAGAAAGAACACTAAGAAAATCATTTATTAGATATAAAGGAAATGTCATATATGTTAAGATTTATAGGGTGAGATTTTCTGTCATTGAAATGTGGAATGTGAAATTTCCAAGCTGGTTACTGATGTAAAACGTTGTAAAAATTATGTTAGTTGATAATTTAGGATTAAATTTCTAGATTTGGGACTTTAAATCTTTGTAACAGTTCTAATGTTGATATCATTATATCTGGATATTCACTGAAGGATCCCTTTCAAAAATGGTACAATGTAACCATCTCCATGGCATGGAGTAATACATCCTAACTTGATTTCATTTATCACCAGGGAAAGGATTTTCTAGCTATAGATCAAAAGCAGAGATCCACTTGAAATTTTACATGGTAACAGACTATCCTGGCAGAAGCACAAGGTGGAGAATGTTATTTGACTGTGTTGTAGAAGAACATCTAACAAATTATTATGTCATATTTGTAAGGAAAATAAGCCTTGTATTTCTTTACTTTTGACAGGAATACTTTTTTCAGAAAGGAGATTTAATATATTTAATTTCAAATTCTAAAAAGCTTTGGGGAAAAGCGTTTGGAGAGTACACATTTTAAAGGAATTATGTTCTATTTTTCAGAAGCCGAAAAGAAATAACAAAATACAAGAAAAATGGTTTTTTCAGATGATAAATTAAGAAACTAATATTTATTTTACCTCAATTTTTGGAGTTAGGAGACTTGCAGGTTTTGGTATTAAGGTTTTCGGGGTGGACTTGCTAAAAAAGGGTTCCTGGAGCTGTTGGATGGATTCCATGACTGTACTGGTGGTTCTTTTTTGGCTCAGGCTGAGAGCAGCTGGTGAAACAGCTGGAACTCTGCTTTGTGAGAGGTGGTGGAAATGCACTGTTGTTGGAAATTACAAACCCTAGGAAGCAGAACACTCCTGAAATGCCGGGCATTCCACATAGATGATACCCTGAGTTTCTTACTGCATCTCTTGGGGGTTGTCTTCCATGAGATTCTTATTTTTTCATTGGAGTGATTGGTGAAAATAGAATTAAGCTCTAAAACTTGCTTCTCTGTACAACTTGGTTAGGGATATTTATGTTTTATTAATTTAGGAACAAATCACCCTCTATGCCAAACAGTATTATATTATCATTTGAAAAGAAATCAAACTAGTCTCAAAGAATGTTGAAGGCAAATGTTTTAATAAACAAACCAGTGAAGAAGTTAATGATGCATTACCTTTTTAATGTGTTGGTCTTAGAGTTATTATTCGAGTGAATGAGCCCTGCAGTTGGAATACGGGCATTAGATTTATAACAAACTAACATTATAAAATGAACAAAGATATATTTTAAAGGAGTTTTCACTGAAATCTTTTTCAGTTTGTGGTAATTATTATAGAGTTTGGGACTTGTCTATTTATTGTCATTTCTGGTGATTCTATTTTGGCCTGAACAGAGCTCATATTTGAACTAGAACTCGAGCTGAACTTCTCAGTCTGAGGCAGAAATAAAAATAAATCCTTGTGAGATTTTAGCCTCCTGCAGTGCATCTGTTTCACTGTAGGTGTGTGCTCTTTTGGAAATATGCAGCCCCGAGGGTCTCGGAGCTGGAGCATACTGTTCATCACACTGTGTAAACATACACGGACCAAGGAAGCACAGGAACTTGTCCGTCTATAGAGCTCCTTATCTCATCACCCATGCAACAGATCTTCCTGCTGGAGGCCTGGGCAGTTAGGTTGTTTTCCACTATAAACTATATCTCTTTGGAGCAACAAATACATTATATTGTATTAGTTATCTTTGTATATCCTTCCAGACTGCCCTCTGAAAATTAGTGTGTATTAAGAGTCAGGGATAAACTAGGAAATTATTTGACTAGTGATTTCTGTGTTTGGTATCATTGAATATAGTAGGCCCTGGCTTCTTACTCTTACTTTAGAAACAGTGCTGGAAATTACTGACATGCCAATGGAAAGGAAGGTGATCTGTTTTTTCTTTCTAGTAACCCAGATACCTATGTCAAATAGCTACCTAAAGTATGACTTGTTATGATCATTTAACTCCTGCTTTCTCAACCTTGGTGCTTCACATTTTGGGCTGGATAATTCCTGGATGATTCTCTATTACTGGCAGAAGTGGGGCTGGAAAGTGATTGTCTTGTGCGTTATTGGATATGTAGCGACATCCCTGGCCTCTCCCCCCTAAACACTGGTAACAACTTCCCCATCCACTTTACACCCTCCAATTGTGACAAGCAAAAATTGTCAAATGTCCACTGTGGTGGTGGGGGATATCACCCTTAGTTGAGAATCGTTGACTAATCTTAGTTATATGACTACTTGCTTGGGGAAAATGCTCTTTTGGGGAATGATTAGGCTTCCAGTGTATGTATCAAAGCATGACTGTCTAACTGGACTGAAGGAAAGCAGTTGGGATGATAGTGGTGGTACTCTTTATGCCTCCTTTCACCCCACAGAGGACATAATTGGAGGTGCTTCATGGCTCTCCAGGACTTTTGTTACCAACTCCTTTTGTTACCAGCAGAGGTGGGGTACATGCTTGTGGGTTTATCTATGCCCTTTGGTAGTTCTAGTGTATCAGACTGTTATAATAAGCACTTTATTAGAAGAAAGAATTTTTTAAAAGGCTAAAGCTTATTTATAGGAGGGACATTTTCACATTTGTTTGTTTTTAGATACCTATTACTTAAAAAAAATTGCTTCTATGTGTCGAGCTTCTGTTATCAAAGATTAATCATCTCTAATTTTCTTTATAGGCCCACCTCATAACTGGATGAAGGATTTTATTCTCACAGTTTCTATAGTAATTGGTGTTGGAGGGTGCTGGTTTGCTTACACACAGAATAAGACATCAAAAGAACATGTTGCAAAAATGATGAAAGACTTAGAGAGTCTACAAACTGCAGAGCAAAGCCTAATGGACTTACAGGAGAGGTGAGTAAGTTTAAAAAGCTACGCGAGTCTTACTATTTATGTAGGCAAACACAGTTTGTGAAAATGTAATATGGGCATGGGCTCACACTTTTATTTAGTTGTTACACACATCAGTAATGTCTGTCTACTTCATTTCGTATTTTTAGAAAAATTATATTGTTCTAATTAGGGACTTATTTTAAAGGTATGCAGTAGAGAATAAATGAGCAGGTCAGTGGAAATAAATCAAGTATAGGTGAAATGATATGTATAGTTAAGTTTTATTTTTAACGTGATTCAGGTAATAATGAATTTCGTAAAAGTCTCTTTGCTGAAGAGTGATTCCCTGCTGTCACTGTATTTTGAGCTCAGTATTACCCATATAGCTGTATAGGGGGCTACCTGCTAGTTTTGGTATTCACATGTAAGACTAATAGCAAATACTCTGATTTGGATGGATTCTCCTGCTTGATATGTATTTATTCTTTGTGAAAAAAATGAAACTTTGGAAATTTTGGTGAGGAATTTTCATTTTTATCATTCTGTAAGGCTTGAAAAAGCACAGGAAGAAAACAGAAATGTTGCTGTAGAAAAGCAAAATCTAGAACGCAAAATGATGGATGAAATCAATTATGCAAAGGAAGAGGCCTGTCGGCTGAGAGAGCTAAGGGAAGGAGCTGAATGTGAACTGAGCAGACGGCAATATGCAGAGCAGGAATTGGAGCAGGTATTTACATCCCACGAACGTATTTGGTAGGATAGTGGTAGCACCCCTCTGAGAAGTTGTTTTGTTTTTGTTGTCTTCTACATTTAGTGGCATTGTGTATTCTCCCTTAGTTAATAAAAGAATTATTTGTTCACATTGTTAGCATTGATCCAAGCCCATATAGCAAAATGACAAGGTAATAATTTAAAAGTAAAGTTACCGTCATGTTCACTCACTCATGAAATCTTATCCCATGCCATGTAATTATTTCCAGTGAATTTAAGATGTTTATTTAACATCTGTGATATGTTTCAGCTTCCAGCTGTAACCTAGTAAAGCATATCTAATGTTAAACCTCTTTGTAAGGGTAAAGAATTTCTGTTATACATTTGAATCCTGTTAAATGCCTTTAGAACATAATCTGCTAAAAATTCTGAAGTGGTCTACAGATGGCTTTTCAGTATCTCCTGCTACCATGCAGTTACTCAAGATGGAATGAAAGCCTTCAAGAAAGGTGGGGTGTGTGTGTGTGCAGAATTTAATTGTAGACAGATCTTTTGGTTTTCTATTCTTGCTATAAAAAAATTACCACTAACTTCGTGGCTTAAAACAACACACATTTATTATCTTACAGTTCTTAAGACAGGGTTTAAAATAGGTTCACAGGGCTGCATTCCTGCAGAGGCTCTAGGGAGGATCTGTTTCCTTGCCTTTTCCAGCTTCCAGAGGCTGCCTGCATTTCTTGGCTTATGGCCCCTTCCTTCATCTTCAAAACACGTCACTTCAACCTCTGTTTCTGTGGTCTCATCTCCTTCTTCTGACTTGGACCCTTTCTTTACTGATAAATTGCGGGTGAGAAAGGGTGCCCAAGATCAGAGTGTCTCAGTTGTAAAGCAGGGCCAAGAACCTTGGTGTTCTGTCTCCCTCTTTGCTTTGTGCACTGTTGTCTTCTCAGCCAGGTGCTAAATAAGGAATAAGAATTATGTGATGAATGAGTTTCAGTTTTAACTCATGAGAAAATGTTTGGTGTGCATTACTGTTTCCTTCAGGATTGTCATTTTTGGTAGGATTTGTCTGCCTGAACACAGCCATCTCTTCCATTCATGGCCAGCTATTGTTTCCCTCATACCCCTGGCATCTTTTTTGTTGGATCTTTTCCCTGTAAGGAGTTTATTCTCTTAGGTTAACTCCTACATGTACTTTGGGGTCAGGTCCTATTTACCTGACAGACCTTATCTGTACAGAAAGTAGTAAAGAATCTGGGAGTTAACAAAAAAAAAAAAAAAAAAAAGGCTTAGCCAAAATTACAGTGTGCAGGAATTAGATATTATGCTTTTTATTTCTGTGAGAACTCACTGCCTTTTCCCACCAAGACTTCTAACTCTTGGTTTGTTTCCAGTACTAAACTAAACAGCTTGTTAGCTATTTTTCTGCACTTTATGGGTAAGGAAGAACAAATCAGAAAACAGTAGTGGTAATTTGTCTACAGAGACATAAACTGATAGCAGAATTTTACAAGTGACTGCCCCACAGTGAGGGAGAAGATACCCTACAAAAAGGATTCACAAATCACAAACATCTTAATATGAAGTTTTGGCAGAAAGCCGCACACCTCAGTAGACCTTAGGATCTTCATGATATGTCCCAGTACAAATGTAATAATCCTAGTGAGATCCCGAGTCAGTAAGAGGTGGTTTAAAGGAGTTAAGTGAGTATTTAAAAAGAACTTTGTCCAACATGATTATAGTAACAAGAAACACAGTTTTAATGATTGCGTGCTGTGTGTCAGAAGTTTATGCTATGCACATTGCAGGTGGTTTGGTCATAAATTTTAATCCTCACGATAGATATTATGCTCATTTATAGATGAGACATGCAGAGAGGTTAAATAAGTTGCCTGAATTCATATAGCTTGTACGTGGCAAAGCCAAGATTTTTGTGTGTCTTATTCCAAAGTCCACGTTTTCCTATACTGCTGTTAAAAGTTTTGTTTCTAAAAGTAAATTTCACTGGGAAGTTAATTTATATATGTTATATAGTCTACAATTCCACATAGTTTGAAGTGTTACTATAGCTTATCTGGGAGGTAGTCAACTTCTCAGAACTCCAAGTCAGGAGTATCTGGTACATATATTGTATAGTGGTGCTTTTTTTCCCTAAAACAAAAACTTTGGGGTGAATAGTTGTGCCACTTCATATTTTGTATGGTTTAAATACTTTTTCACATAAATTATCTTGTTCTTAAAGTTTCAAGAAGACCAAAGTCAGGACAAGTCATAGTATTTGCCTATTCTACATGAGACAAACCTCAGATTATAAAGTGAAGAACTTGTGAAGGTCACAAGGGTAATAATCATAAAGTTGGGTTTAGAGCCATGTTTCTAAATATTTAGGGTGTTTCTTTATGTGATACCATGTTTTTAATTATTGCTGTTTTATTCCTGAGGCATAAACATTGTGTAAATAATTATATTTGTAAACAATTTAATAATTCATTTGCAAAAGCTTATAATTACTCGTTTTTTTCCGCATCCATTCCTCTGTAAATAACAGTGTAATTCAAACTGAAGGATTAGAATTTAGGTCAAATGATAAACTTATGAATAATAACAGTGAAAATAGTTAAAGTAGTTGCTAATGTTGGAAGGTCAGGATTTCCAAAATTTTGAATCATTATTTGACAGTCAGTGAAAACATTGTTCAGCTTCAGCTGTGAAATGAACCAATTTCCCAAGCCTCAGCTAGCTATATACCAATTCTGTGTTAAATGTGTTCATTGAGTTCTTTTAGGGGAAATAAATGTATAAACATAATAAGGAAAGTCTTTATGAATAAAGAGAAAAACTTGAGTCAAATTTGAAATAGATTCTCTGTTTAGTTCCTCAGCAATGGAAATTGTATGGAAATTTAGCTTTAAGATCTTGTGAGAAAGAGAGCCTGCTGACCTATACTTTATAGTATTGTATGGAGCTCCATGTCACAGGACCTGACCTCAGATCCTCTGTTCCTGAAAGATCAGCAGGGACGCCACAAAGCGTAGCCAGCTATTTTATTAAACACAGTATTGTCCCAAGCGCTTTGCACAGTTTAATGTGTCAGGCACATGTTGCTTAGGATTTGTTTTTAGTAAGTAAGTGGAGTATGTTCTATCTTACCCTTAGTTTTAATGTCTGTACTTAGTGTCCCATTGTGATTTTTTTTCTTCTAATTTTGGAGTTTTAAAAAATACTTCTCAAACATAATTTTCTTTCTGCAGTATCTGACAGCTGTCCTATTTCTTTATCAGAAGAAATTTGTGTACAGTCCTCTTATTAGTTTATTCTGGCACACAATAAAGTTTATTTAAATAAATTGTGCTTGTTCAGATCAAACATTCTTTTGCACATGAGTTTAAGAGTGGAGTTTTTAGTTACTTACTTAGCTTTGGGGGAGATAATTTACAGGTATGGTGCTCCAGAAGCAGGATGCTCCATTGTGCGTTTGTGACTTTGTCTGAAGGTCTTGAGTGTGTGTTCATGATTCCTTATATTCCACCATACATCCTTACACATCTTTAGCTTGAGCTCTTGCTAGTTTTTAAGTGAGTCTTCCCTAGAATGAATTGACTCTTCTTTCTGTGTGTTAGGCTTTCTGTAAGAGTTTTTTTCTTAGCATTTAATCCCAACTGATGCAGTAGGCATTTTAGTTTTCTGTTTATTGTCTGGCTCTCCTAAAGGGCAGCTCAAAGGAAGACCTTGACATTCTGACAGTGAAACCTATGCATAGTTTCTCATGGAAAAATCAAGTAGAGTCTCACTCCAGATCTGTTTTCTTGAAATTTACACATGGTCTGCACATGCTGATTTATCTACCTTCTGGTATGTTAGAAGCAGCGAATTAAGTAGAAGTGGGTGAAGCAGACTGTAGCAGACAGATGTGCTTATGATAACAGTGAGAAATAACTAACCGTAAAGATGTCATGAAGACTGTCAAAAAATGGTATTACTACTTTAAGAAGTGAATGTATAGTGAAATGGCTTGCGGTAGTGTCTCCTGGGAACAGTAGAAAGGGTAGTAGAGCAGGTATCCACTGTATTTTGATACTTCTTTATATTCTATTCCATAAACAAAAATACACTATGAGAAGAATGTAATCCATTTTAGTTTGTATGTGTCTTAAATTTTCTTCTGTCCCTTGAGTATGGCTATTATAAAATATAAAAACTAAATAATGCAACTTAAGATATATGTAAGCCCTTTCTACCCTTTGGCTTTACAACTTTGGTTAGTGGGTTAAGATGCACTTAAAAACTTTAGCTCTAGTTTTTATGTTAGGGATATATTTTTATACTTTGTGATTTTAAAAAGATGTTTACAAAGAACATAATTAAAATTGCATTTTCTCTTAATTTTGGTGAAATCTTAATTTCTTAAGATGTATCTTAATTTAAATATCTCCTTTAAAATTTTTTTCTTCCTCTTTCTCTCTCCATCTCCATCTTCCCTCCAACCTTCTCTTCCTCTTTCTCTCCTCATCCCTTCCGTTTCCTCCTCCCCTTCCTCTTTTCCTTCTCCCTCCTTTCCAGGTTCGAATGGCTCTAAAAAAGGCTGAAAAAGAATTTGAACTCCGAAGCAGCTGGTCTGTTCCAGATGCACTTCAGAAATGGCTTCAGTTAACACATGAAGTAGAAGTGCAGTACTATAATATTAAAAGACAAAATGCTGAGATGCAGTTAGCTATTGCTAAGGATGAGGTACTCTATTATATTTCATAACCTAATAAATTTCTAAAGAGATTAACCAACTGGGATATAAAAATCTGAATAAAAATTTTATTGTTGTAGCTTCTTTTTGTGAATTGGAACTTACTGCATAAATTGACTCTTGTAGTCATAGGCCATAGATTAAAATTACCTTATTTAGAGAAATATATAACTTTTAGAATGACCTTAGTGTCATTTAAAAATCATCCCTATTATCATTATCATAAATGTTTTATACAGAGCTTTTCTCCTCTAGGTTGCTGCTTCATATCTGATTCAGGTTAGTAGTTACTAGAAATTAATGTCTGACTTTTATTAAATTGTGTGAAATGACATTAAGTTTTAATCTGATTTCTAGCAAAAAAAAAAAAAAAAGCTCAGTTCACTCACTAACACCTCATTGCAGTAGGATATGATTAATGTTATTTTGTTAGTTTTAATAGAAAATTAGGGTTTTCTGAACCATCAGAATAAGAGAAAAATTCTCCAGAACAAAGTTTTGAATTGTACTGATTGGCTTAAGAAAGCATGCTTTCTCCCTCATCTGTTTTCTTTTTTGGAAATTAGGGCTTTATTTTGGCTAATATAATTCTCCACTGATTTTATGATTATTAATATATTCAAAACAAACTTCATTAATATGTGTGTGTTTTTTCCAAACCTACCCTTATTTTTTTCTCTCCTTGGGTTTCTAGGCAGAGAAAATTAAAAAGAAAAGAAGCACAGTCTTTGGGACTCTGCATGTTGCACATAGCTCCTCCCTAGATGAGGTAGATCACAAAATTCTGGAAGCAAAGTAAGAATATTATTTTGGCCATCAGTTTACCTGTATTATGTTGAAATGTGTAATTTATAAACAGTTTACATATGTTAATTTATCATTTAAGCATGTGTAATTACATAACCTATACTAATTTTAAGAATGGGTAATTGCCACTATCTGTTCATGTAGTTGCCCCGTTTAGGGCCATATTAAAGGTCCTTTGATGCAACAAGTAATTACTACATTGGCTTTTTCAGGAAAGCACTCTCTGAGTTGACAACTTGTTTACGAGAACGACTTTTTCGCTGGCAGCAGATTGAGAAGATCTGTGGCTTTCAGATAGCCCATAACTCGGGACTCCCCAGCTTGACCTCTTCCCTATATTCTGATCACAGCTGGGTGGTGATGCCCAGAGTCTCCATTCCACCCTATCCAATTGCTGGAGGAGTTGATGATTTAGATGAAGATACACCCCCAATAGTGTCACAGTTTCCTGGTAAGTGATGAGTTAAAAAAAGAGAGTTCGTACAATTTTTCAAGTAACTTTCTACCATGCGTTTTATGAATCATTGACTCTGAAACCTATGATGAAAAATTTGTTCATTCATCATTTTCTCTTTTTTCCTTTTGTGGTTAATAATTTCTCTTTACTATGTGAGAGTAATCAGGTGTGTGTCTATATACATATAGAGTAATGCATCCTATGTGCTAAATATTGTATGAATCGAGTACTGAGCTTTGAGGGTAAATATTCTTTCAAATGACAGCTTAATCTATAGTAGAAAGTAAAAATTAGGGGAAGATCTTGGTACCACTGACTAACCAACTGTGTGACTTTGGGCCAGTCTGTGATTTATTTGAAATTGCGTTACCATTCCCAGTGGGCATGGGGTTTTTTGTTTTGCTTTTCCAGTTCTCTGTCCTTTTATTTAAAGAGTTTATCCTGCTATATTTTTAGCTCATGATGCACTGGCTCAGTTTACTTTTAAGCAGAATTAAATTGTGCTTATGTTTAGAAGAACATTTTTTTGTTGCTAGAAAATGGAATTCCTCTCAAAGGTGGTTTTAAAATGTACAGTTTTCATATGTTGCTTTGTTTATGCCATAAACATAAAACATAAACATAAATAAATGTAAAACATAAATAAAATATGTAAAAATAATATGTAAAAATTAAACGTAAAAATTCTTTGAATTTTTACATTGTAAGGAATATGTTTCAGTAGGAATGTAAAATTCAGATATTTTAGATTTTGTTAATCATTTTTAGAACTTATTAATATATGGATTTTTTGTAAAGTTATAGAGAGTTTGAATTTAAAATGGTATATTTTTATATTAGAAATCATTTGAAAAACTTGTTATTGCCTGGCTGAATAACTTTCCCAATCTTTGTGACCTTTTGGAAACTGTAGATAGAACAAGATTCCAAAGAATGGAAAGCAGAATTTAATCACTGATTGGTTGAAAACTTAAATAGAAATTTTAGTTTTAAGACAAATCAATCATGATATATGAACATTTTCCAGTTTGAATTTTTTTATCCAATGTTACATTTTTCCTGATGTTATGATTTACAAAGGGTTCTAATTTTTAGAACAGTTTTAGGAAATAAAGCCCTAAATTTGCAAATAAATAGTGAATGACTGTGCATTTGTGTTCATTTCTGTGGATCTCTCTGGTTTAATGGTAGAGAGATAATGCAAATCAGTTGGGGAGGCACTAAACTCTTAACACAGTGGAGAAGACAGGACAGAAATAAATGCCATGAACCCTGGAATACGCGACCTCGCTCATCTCACTTGTCCTGTGCTGCATAGTAGTTCCGGTGCAAAGTTATACCTAGATCTGGGCCAGCTCTGCTCTTTGAATATTGTCTTGTGTTTATTTGAATTATATGCCCTTAAGCTTGCCAAATGCTAGACTGATTCATAAGTATATGATTTTTTTTGAAAACTATAGCTTTTAAAAATCACAGTTCCTCCTTAGAATCTGTAATTATTCAGTATCAGTATACATGAAGATGTATTCCCTAAGTTAACTATTTTTTTTTTCTTTCCTTTTTTAAGTTCTTTTTGTTGGAGCAAAGCATCTATATGTGAATAGTTGTCTTAGGTTTTTAGTGATTGTGATATACAGAGAAATTGAAATATGAAAAAAGTATGAGTTGATTTTTAGTTTGATGATTTAGAAGTTCTGTGACCAAATTTATTATCTGTGAAAAAAAACTCTTGCCTAGGATTACACTTTGAGAGCTCTGCCTCCACCCAGTGGCACAGCAGTGATACTCCACTCTGCCTAGTTATGAAAGCACAATTTCCAGAGCTAATAAATGAGAAACTCCTGGCTGTCAGACTAAAGTCTAGAGTAGAATGAAGGCCTCTTTACTTTGTACCCTCTGAGAAGTTTTAGATTTGTACCATGGGTATGTGTAAATTGTCTAAGTGTGAAATAGTGGCAAGGAAACATACCTGTGGTATGGTAAGAGCAAAGTAAAAGATTGTGAAACTATACACAAAATAATATTGTCTGTGTTTAATTATGTGTGAAGAAAAAGGACAGGGAAAATATTATAAAAGTTTAGCTCTTTGTGGGTAGGAGAAGAGATCATAGTTTTTTCCTGTTACTTTTATAGTATCTGCTAAATATTCATAGTGGGAATGTGGTACCAATTTACTTAAAATTTCTTATTATAAAGTCATTCATATGTACTTAAAAGTACTGAAAATTAAATGCCCACCTACTACAAAGATAAACGATTTTAACATTTTGCTCTATTCATCCCTTTTTCTGAAATAAACTGCTATACATATACCACATGGCCTCCCCTTCCCACTCTTCTGAAGTTGTATACCATTCTAAAGCCTATTGTACTTTTATTACTTGCAGATGTATCTATAAATAATACAGTTGTTTAAAAATTTACATAAATAAATAAATAAAATTTACATAAATAAACTCTAGGTAATGTTTTGCAGTTCTTTTTGCTCACACGTATGTTATAAATTTTCCATGTTCATATGCAGCTTTATTAAAATTCACTGTAACTGTTTATTATGAGTTAATGACAGTGTATCTATGTATTCATTATAATCACAAACCACAGTTTATTAACCCATTTTTCTACTGAGATAGGCTCTTTGTACTTTTTTGTCTTTACAGACAATACTGCAGTGAGCATCCTTACCTTACCTTTATCTCTTTGTGCATAATTTTGAGAATTTCTCTGAGTAGACACCTAGAAGATGGATCACTTTTAGTCCTTGGGAGGGCTGCTGTTTCTAGTCATTGCAAGGGTGCTCTCAAAATGATTGTTCATTTATACACCCACCTTTATAAGAGTGCTTGTCTGCCCATATCCTCATTAATACTTAGAATGATCTGATTTGTTTTGTAACTTGAATGGCTGTGGTATACCATAGGGTGATTAAAGTTTTTATTTCCTTGGTGACTACTGAGATTGATTTCCAGTTCATTTAATGGTGTTTGTATTCAGATTTCTTCCTCTCTGAGTTGCTTGTTCCTACTGTGGAATCTCTCTCAAGATTCCTTATTGATCTGGGAGAATTTGTCTTAATATATTCCAGCTCTTTGGTGGTTGCAGATAGCTTTCAGACTTTGGCTTTTCTTTGTTACTCAACTGTGTTATTTATTTCTTTTTTAATCATAGGGGTTTTTAAAATACGTTTCCAATGACAAATTTATGAAACTGATTTGTGCTTTTTATGTCTTTTACAGAAGATGACAGATTTGCTCTCATAAAAGTTTCAGATTTGCTTTAATCCTTTAGTCTTTTAATCTACCTGAAAGTTATTCTTGTTTGTATTGTGAGATAGGAATCTAAATATATCTTCTGATGTATGGACAAACAGTTGTCTCAGCCTCATTCCTGGTCTGTCCCTACCGGTTTGTAATCCCACTTCTTTCCATTGGTGCACACGTGCGTCTAGGCTCTCTGTTCTGTTCCACTGGTTCCATTCTGCTTTAGTTGCTATTTTATAGTTTATAGTAAGTGTTGAGGTTTGATAGGTCTGCATTTTCCTTTATTATTCAAATTCACAATTGCTGTTTTGGCCAATATGAATTTTAGGATTTGCTTATGAAGATCCATTGAGATTTTATTGGAATTTCTTTGAATTTATTGATCTATTTGGGGAAAGTTATTATTCATAAGTTTCATTTATTGGGATCTGCTTTTACGGCTCTAAAAGTTAAATTTTTCTCTGTATTCTTCTTGCACATCTTTTAAAAAAAGATTAATTTCTGGATACCCCATAGTTTTTTTTGTTTGTTTGTTTTGTCATTTTTGTTGTTTGTAGTTACACGTTACCTCTCTTTTATTTTTATTTTTATTTTTTAAAGATTTTATTTGTTTATTTGACAGACAGAGATCACAAGTAGGCAGAGAGGCAGGCAGAGAGGGAGAGGGGAAAGCAGGCTCCCTGCCAAGCAGAGAGCCCGATGCGGGGCTCGATCCCAGGACCCTGAGATCATGACCCAAGCTGAAGGCAGAGGCTTAACCCACTGAGCCACCCAGGTGCCCCTGTTACCTCCCTTTAAAAAAAAAAATTGCTTGTTGCCCATGTCAAGGGAACTGCTACTGACTTTGCTAAGCTGATGTTACATACAGCAATACTAAATTCTCTCAGGAGTCTTTTGGATTTTTTTGTGTATGCAATAACAATAATAAATTGTTTTTTCCCTTTTCAGTCCTAATGCCTTCTTCCCTCCCTTTTTCCCCCAGTCTAAGACCTTCAATAAAATGTTGAGTAAAAGCGGTGATTGTAGGCAATAATGATTGCCATCTCTGACTTCAGAGAGGATACTCTCAGTATATCATTGTGAAATGTGATTTTTATTTATCTATTAAATTATTGTTTGCTCTATGTTTTTGGTATATTGGTTTTAAGTTAAAGAAACCAATTTTATTCCTATTTTGCTAAGAATGATTTTTCTTTTAAATCAGTAGCTGTTAAATCTTACCAAATTTTTTCCTGCCTAATTTGAGGAGTTCACTTATATTAGTTTTCTTTATTCTGTTGTATAAAAGCAGCACAGTGTGTGAATGTGCTTTGAGAAGTCAAAGGAAGGACAAAATAATAGTGTCAGGTGCTGGTCAAATGTCCGGGAAGGGTTGAGCTATCTGTTGAATTTAGCAACAAGGAAGTAGATTGTGACTTTGTTGAGAACAGTTGCAGCCAAACTGTATGTGAGCACTTTATGCTTTCTTTGATGAATGAGTTAAGGTGAAGTAGTAGAGAAAGTAACAGATAAAATTCTTCATAAAAGGGGAGAGAGGTTATGTCAGTTGAAAAACAAAGTGAAGACAGAGGAGGGTTTTTTGTTGCTGCTGTTGTTTATCGGTTTGTTTTTTAGGTTTATTGTTCAGCATTGATTTTTAAATGCTACTGGGAAATAGAAAGAAGTTGAATATAAAGCTAACAGAAGGCCTAATCAGTAGAGTAAGGTGCTTGAACTTGGGGTCGAGAATAGGACAGACAACTGGAAGGAGCAGAATGTGTGAACTATAAAGGTAGAAATGTGGTCACAATCTCAATTGTCTGTCTTGCAATATCAAAAATGGAGCAGTGATAGCAAGACAGAGTTGGAGAGTGAGTGGCAGCATAGATGTCTTGAGAAGAGGGGAAACCATGATGAGTTCAGGTGTCGGAAGGCCTTATTTATAAATGAAATTGCTCAAGTTTGATGATAGGTTGGGTTGATTGGTAAGGGAATGACTGGGAAGTGATGAGTGGAGTAGAGGTGGTAGGTTCACATGGCTTAGTAGTGTGAGCTTCAAAAGGAACATATTTTTATAAAAAGATGTAGGAATGAGGGTTTACAGAATGTTGGGGTGTGAGAAGGCCACCAGTGTGATGTTCTGGTGCTGCAGCCAAAGTTTTCTACCTGCATGGGTCTAGACTGAGACTGGTAGCAGAAACAAGATTATCTAAGACTTCTAGTTAGTTCCATAGTAATCAGTGTTCAGGAAACAAGTTTTGGTCAGATCTTTGCCTTACCGGCTAGGAGACAGTATTTCAATGACTTGATTTAAAGTTTCTTAGAGGCAGGCAAACCGTAAAAGACTCTTAATGATAGAGAACAAACTGAGGACTGATGGAAGGAGATGGGTAGGGGATGGACTAAATGGGTGACGGGCATTAAGGAGTACACTTGTGATGAGCACTGGGTATTGTATATAAGTGATGAATCACTAAATTCTGTAATATGAAACCATGTTACACTATATGTTAACTAACTAGAATTTAAATTGAAACTTGAAACATGAAAAAAACAAAACTTCAAGTTCAGACAAGTCACGCTATCTTGAGATAATCTCAACCTATTTTTTTTTTTTTTACTGATAGTTTTCTTCTTTTAATGGTAAAATTCACAAAAAGTTTTGCTACGAAGTACACATGCTATATTGATTTTTAGATCTAAGTATTTATCATTGTGGACAAATTTTCAAGCCTGTGTAGTTAGTAATATCAGATGTAATGTTAGAGCCTCATGGGTTTATGTTCTCTTCTGTTTATTTTCTAGACCAGTTGTCATTTTTATTCCATTCTTTTTGTATTTCTTCACCTTCCTGGGAAGCAGTCCAGGTGGTAGAGGTGGCGACTATAGTGCAGTTACTCCAGTGAGGGCTGGCTCCATGGTGACATGACCTGTTATTGGCACAGGACTCCAACATGTGTTTCTGTGCTGTGCCTAGAAGTGACACTGGTCTCATGAGCCCATTTGTGTGTTTCTGCTTGTTTTCAGGGACCATGGCCAAGCCCGCGGGGTCGCTTGCCCGAAGCAGCAGCCTGTGCCGCTCCCGTCGCAGCATCGTGCCAGCCTCGCCGCAGTGTCCGCGAGCCCAGCTCCCTCCTCACACGCCGCACCAGGCCCACACCCGGCACCCCCACCACCCCCAGCACCCGCAGCACTCCTTGCCTTCCCCTGACCCCGATATCCTGTCAGTGTCAAGTTGTCCTGTCCTTTATCGAAATGAGGAGGAGGAGGAGGCCATTTACTTCTCTGCTGAAAAGCAATGGTATTGGCAATGAACCAACTGCAGTATGTGTTGGGCGGGGTGGATGGGAGGTGGGTCTGGGTTGGGGAGGAGCGACACTTTGGGTTTGGTTTCTGTTGATGCATCACGAATTACCATAAACGTAGTGGCTTCAAGCAACATCCCTTTATTAGCTCTCAGTTCTGCATGTCAAAGTCCAAGCCTGGTGTGGCTGGTTTTCTGCACAGGGTCTCACAAGGCTAACATCAAGGTGTTTGCCAGGTCTTGTTCTTCCCTGGAGCCTGAGGGCCACTTCAGAGCTCATTTGGTTGTGACAGCATTCAGTTCCTGTGATTATAGCACTGAGGTCCTGTTCCCATGCTTGCTGTTAGCCAGGGGCCCCTCCCAGTTCCTAGTGACTGCACAGTACTTCTTGCTGTATGGGCCTCCATCTTCAAAGCGCACAACAGAAACTATCCCTTCTGTCAGGTCCCCTCTTTCCTTAGAATCTCTGACTTGCCCCGTCTCTAATCTCTGGACCCAATTTAAAAGGCTCACTTGGATAATAATTTCTGTATATTAAGATAGACTAGTTCGGGACCCCAATTACTTCTGCAGAATCCCTTCATAGCAGCACCTCTATTAGTATTTGATGGAATAACTGGAAGAATATAAGTGTTTACACCAAGACTAGAGATGTAGGGACCATCTTAGCATTCTGCCCACCACAGACAGTGTAGATATTTTGACATAGAACTGCTTAGAGACCACTGCACACAACTGACTCAAGTCTCAGAACACAGATTTGTCTTATGAATAGTTTTATTGTAAAACACAAAGGCATAAACTTAAAAACACACAAAGAAACATTAAATATGACTGAATTTTTAAAATATTGCCACTCAATGATTTTTTTCTGTTATGTGCTAGTACTTACTAGCAAACAGGAAATATCAAATGCCAAAGATGAAAGAAAATGTAAGAATTTGTATAGAATGGGTATAGCAGCAGTGTGTTCTAGTCCAGCCTGAGGACCATCATGCTCCGTGAGACCTGTTGCAACTAAGGATCTCTCCTTTCAAACCACATCTCTCTTAGGAGTGGTGGGATATTAAGTGACAGGAAAACCGATGCCAGTTTCTGACTTTGCTCACACATTGTCGCTGTGCAGCCCTGAAGTCTTCCTGTCCCTACGTGAGAAACAAAACTAAAAGGAGTGGGCTCGATGCTCTCAGTGACCCTTTGTGGCTTCTCTCTGTCATGTGATTCTTTAGTTGGCATCATCATCAAATAATAATTTTCGTACATGATTGTTTTTATCTACTAGTGAAAGTAGATTTTATGAGAGCATATTCCCGGGGAGAAGGTCCAAGGTTTGTGTCCTTGTTACAGTTGGAGAATTTGGTGCAGCTTTGCTTGGGTAGCACTTTTTTTTCTTTTAATTTTTTGTTTGTTTGTTTGTTTATTTTACAGAGATCACAAGTAGGCAGAGAGAGAGGGAAGCAGGCTCCCCACTGAGCAGAGAGCCCAATGTGGGGCTTGATCTCAGGACCCTGAGATCATGACCTGAGCTGAAGGCAGAGGCTTAACCCACTGAGCCACCCAGGCACCCCTGGGTAGCACTTTCTGATTAGCTTTTTGTATAACCTTTGCAGTATAACTGTCGTCACACACAGGATGGCATTAGGGACAGAACTAATTCTGTGTGGCTTATGGAAATTAATAGGAAGACTCTAGAGTGCTGCTGTCCCGTAGAATCTCTGCATTTATGGAAATGTTTAGTTTTCATTTCAACTAATAGTGTCGGAAATTCACACCTAGCTCATAAATAGAGAATTTAGATGCAGAAAACTTTTCCTCATTTAGTCTCTTACATGTTTACATGATGAACCACTAGAATCCTTACAAAATAGTAATAGTAATGACATTTACTATTCACTGATCTTTTATATTCTATGCATTATGTGCATATACACTCATTTAAATCTTACCTTGAGTTGATTCTTGTTATATAGGCATTAAATTGACATGAATTCACCTATATCTCACAGTGAGAAAAAAAGAAATAGAAAAATAACATAAATAGTACACATCAGTTCAACATTCCAAAGAATATATGCTCTAGAAAAAATGAGACACTTTTAAGAGTCAGAGATTATACTATACCTTACATCTCAAATCTCACTAGTTCTGTGGAAGTAGCAACACTTCAGATTATTATTTGTTTTGGAATAAGGATGTTAGAATGAGGAATAATTTTAGAGATTAATCAAATACTCTGACAGGAAAATTGAGACCTGGTTAATTTAAGTGATTTGCCGAAGGTTGTGTGGCTGATTAATGGCAGGACCAGTACTGGAATCTAGGAATCCTACCTTAGATCAGTATTCTTTTCACATACTATTTAGATTTTAGAGACTGTTTTTGAAATATTTTTAACCAAGCTTAGAACTTCACACACAAAGCAGCCAAACCACATAGCAGAGTGGAAAGTAAATTTATAAAATTGTAACTAAATCAACTTCTGGCTCTGGGACCTGGAGAGCTTCAGGAACAGTGATATATGCTATGTAATTAATGGATGCCCAACTCCAAAAGAAGCTAACAGAAAAGTCCCTACCAGTGACCAACTGCTGAGTCATTTCTTCTTATGTGAACTTCCTCTCACCCTCTGTTAGCACCCCCATTATCATATTGTAAAAGCAGTTAAAAATGATGCAGCACATGTAACTGTATTACATGAAATCATTGTTGAAGTCTTTATTTGCTCAGGGGATTTGGTACCTTCTGAGAGTTTGGAGTGTAGTAGAAACATTCTGCACATACATATGTGAGTGAAGTACAGAGAAGTGATTAAATACTTTGAGTCAGATACAGATCTAAAATGTGGGATTAACGTGAAATGCACATCAGAAGTAATATCACTGCGTGAATAATGATAGTAATCACAGGTCATCTGAGGTGAGAGATCATTCAGTTCATTTATTCTATAAATATGAACTTAGGTCCTCACTGTATGCTGTGCACTTGCTAATAACTTGAGCTGCCAAGACAAGTGAGACAAGGTTCTGGCCTCGTTCTAGCTGGTGAATTATGGTCATATGTATCCTTGCCTTTCTCTTCTGTCTTCAGCTCTCTTCCTTCTACCATATTTCTTCTGCCAGTTACTTTTTATCTTAACTTTACTTTTTATTAATCATTTCTTTCATAGAGTGAACAGTATTTGTATTCTATGTGGTACATACAAACATAAGTAAGACACGATCTCTATTATCCAAGGTCTTTCCTCTTTTTCTTTGCTTTCATCTGTTTCTTTCATTCATTCATTCGTTCATCACATATTTATTAAATACCCACCGTGAACTTGCCTCTCACCATTCCATTGCAGAGAATACAGAAGTCAATAAGATTCCCTGTCCTCATTTTCTTTCTTCTGGAGAAACTGACTATAAAAAGTTAATATAAAATATCTTTTGAGGTAGTGGGATGTTCTGGGATGCTAACTAAAGTCAGATAAAAAGAGAATACTGTTATGACAGAGTGCCAAGGGATTTATCTCTAGAGAGAGAGTAGTTGAGCAGTGACCTGAATGACCTGGGGCATTAAGCTCTATAGAGATGGAGGGAAGGAAAATAGGAGGCAGAGGGAACAGCAAGTGCACAGCCCCGAGGAAGTCATGGGATTGGCATCTTGGGGAGAACAAGGAGGGAGGCATAGTGTAATAAGACAGAAAGTGCTGGGACCTGCAGCTGGAGCTATAGCCGTGGTCCTGATTGCACTGGGCTCTGTGGACTTTGGCAAGGTCTTTGGATTTTTAGCCTGACCAGGGGAAGAAGCATTGGAAAGTTTTGAGCAAGTAAATGATGCACTCCAAGTTTTTAAAAACCCCTTTGCATCTGTGTAGAGCAGTAGCTAGGAGGGAGGAACAAAAAGGGAAGCCGGGAGATCAGTTAGGAAGTCCTTGCAATCATTGAGGTGACTTCACAGTAGTTCAGGAATAGGGATGATAGCAGTGGGGGAGTGACAAGTGTTGGATTTGAGGGATATTTTGCAGGAATGGCTATTAGCATCTACTGTTTGTTGGCCTTGAGGTTGTAAACTTTATCTTTCTTATCCTTCTTATTTTTCTTCTCTCTTTACGTGGAGAAGGGGGGAATAAAAAAGAAATAAACTTGTGAGAATTTATTGACTGTCTACTTCTTTTTTTAATTTTTTTAAAGATTTTATTTATTTATATGACAGACAGAGATCACAAGTAGGCAGAGAGGCAGGCAGAGAGAGAGGAGGAAGCAGGCTCCCTGCTGAGCAGAGAGCCCGATGCTGCGGGGCTCGATCCCAGGACCCTGAGATCATGACCTGAGCCGAAGGCAGAGGCATTAACCCACTGAGCCACCCAGGCGCCCCTGACTGTCTACTTATTAAAAAATCAGGTGTCATCACTGACTTTTGCCTCCCATCCCTCCCACTCTGCCCCCTCCCCCCCCAATTGTACGTCACCTTCCTTCTCCTGTTTCTAAACTTGGGAGAACTTACATTTTAGCTTAGTTATATTCCTTTTTTCCTTCCTCAGGAAGCTAAATTTCATCAATTTAATAACTAAAAAGGAAAAGGAGAGACCATGACTAAAGTTCATCTTTTAAAATATATAATGTCGGGGCACCTTGGTGGCTCAGTGGGTTAAGCCTCTGCCTTCAGCTCAGGTCATAATCTCAGGGTCCTGAGATCGAGCCCCGAATCGGGCTCTCTGCTCAGCAGGGAGTCTGCTTCCCCCCCCCTCTCTCTGCCTACTTGTGATCTTTCTCTCTCTCTCTCTGTCAAATAAAAGAAAAATAAATAAAAATAAAATAAAATAAAATATATAATGTCAACTATGTGATTTGGAAAGAAAAATACTCTGTTGAAACAAAACAAAGTAGCTGAGATAAAAAGAAAATCTGTAAACTTTAAACATTTTCATTTCTCTGACAGTTGAAGAAAGATGTAGCACGAGTTATGTTTCTTAAATTGGAAGATTTCATTATTATAGTGTATGTTACATATTAAACATGGGTTTTGCTAAGTTATATTATTTAAAATAGTATTCTAATTTTGTCAGAATGTGTATAGACGTTTAGTATTTCTCCCTTTTACATTTTGATGGGTTAAAAATAGAAGTTGTTTTAGTTAGAATTAGTTAGCATGTCTGCTGGTAGTGTTAGAAAATATTGATTTAAAATGTTACTTTTGTCTCTGTCTCATCCAGGGAAGTGCCAGACACGGCCTCAGAATGTGACTCCTTAAATTCTTCCATTGGAAGGAAACAGTCTCCTCCTTCAAGCCTTGAGATATACCAAACATTGTCTCCTCGAAAGATATCAAGAGATGAGCTCTCTCTAGAGGATTCATCCCGAGGAGATTCACCCATAACTGCAGATATCTCTCGGGGTTCTCCAGATTGTGTAGGTCTGACAGAAACAAAGAGTATGATCTTCAGTCCTGCCAGCAAAGTGTACAATGGCATCTTGGAGAAGTCCTGTAGCATGAACCAGCTTTCTAGTGGCATCCCGGTGCCTAAACCTCGACACACGTCCTGTTCCTCTGCTGGCAACGACAGTAAACCAGTTCCGGAAGCCCCACATGTTGCCAGAATAAGCAGCATCCCGCACGATCTTTGTCATAATGGAGAGAAAAGCAAAAAGCCATCAAAAATTAAAAGCCTTTTTAAGAAGAAATCTAAGTGAATTGGCTGACTTGATGGAATTTATTCAAGTGGCATCTTTAAACTCTTTATCTCCCGTCCTCTACTCCCCTTTTTTGTTTTAATTTTAGGAATGTAACTCCATTGGGGCTTTCCAGACTGGATGTCATAGTGGACTGTCCCAGGGGCAACTGTCTACTGTCTTCCTATTTAAATGACTATATAATCAATTTGTCAAGCCAGTTATACTGAAAAATCATTAAGAGATGAGACAGTTTACAGTCATTTCTGCCTATTTATTTCTGCTTTGTTATTAGTGATGTATATACAACATTTTGTTGAAAGCCACTATGGACTTACAAGCTTTAATGGACTAGTAAGCCAGCATGGGCTTGCAAAAATTTCTTGTTTACCACACCATCTTCTTATCTTTCCACAGAGCTATTTACATCCTGGACTAAATGACTTAAAGTAAAACTAATTGCACTACCGTTTTCCAGACTGGAAAAAAAAAAATCTCTGCAAGTGAAACTGTATAGAGTTTATAAAATGACTATGGATAGGGGACTGTTTTCACTTTTAGATCAAAATGGATTTTTAAGTAGAACCTAGGGTTTCTAATTGACTTGATTTCTGGAAATGAAAACCCACGCTTTTATTATGGGAAGCTTCTATAAATGCATTTAATATTATATAAAGTTTTAAGTCCTGCTGTAAAGATCATGTTGTTTTGTTTTTCCCAGGGCTTTCACTGTGATTTACTGCATTGCAGGCTGTATGATAAAATATAAATAATTTAAGGAAAGAAGGCTCTTGATTTCCTTACGCACGTGGAAGAGTTAAAACTTGATTGAAGGACTTATATTCACAAGCTTAAACTGAGGTCGGGGACATGGGAATTCAGGCACTTGTTTACAGACTTTGAATAACAGCAAAGAAGTTTGGTTTGTGAAGAATTTGTACTGTGGAAAAGATAATAAATTGGAGACATTATTGTGTGGGACTGTGTTGATTTTTGTTGATAACACTCCACTAAAAACACTATACTTTTTCTGGAGAGCTAAGTGAGCTGTTGTGTTGCTTAATTGCACTATAAATAGTGACGTTTTGGAAGTTGTCAACAAATTTCTTTCCATTTTATATTGTTTGTCATATTTTTATGTAGTTTGAAATGTTTAAATGTTCTAATATCAAGATTAACAAATATAAATTTATGGTGCATTTAGATTGTGTTGTATTAATTTATAAAGTTTGGGGTTCGTTAAATCTCTAGGTTATTTAAGGGTCGCTTTTACTGTGAAGATCATCACATAGAGCGGCAAAGTACATTAACATCTGGGAGTTTTCGCCTAAACTACTTCTAAAAATTCAGGCGTAAATGATTGGTTAATGCAGTATGGATGGACATTGGGATGAACAATGGATACATATTAGCTAGAATGGCTTTTCAGTAGTATGGCTAAAACATGTAGTGTCCAGCCCAGTCCTGCTTAGAGGAAAATGCCAACTGATCGGAAGTTTATTTGAGATGTACTCCTAAGAAATACTTTTATCAAGAATATGAACGGTTTCCTGAAGTGTCTGAAAGTTGTGGTGGGTTATTATCTTTAGTACTGTTAAAAACTGTTAAGGTGTTGAATGATATATATATATTCACATATATTCAATATATGATATATTCAATATATATTTTATATACATACACAGATATTTATATATTTAAGAGACAGTGCTGTAAAGGCAAAAAATTGATTAACTGAAATAAACACAGTGTTTTGGTCTAATCAGAAGGTAAGATCCCCTGAAAGGTCAAGAGTTGAGGAACAATGGCACTAAAGCTGTTTGGGAAGTGGGGGTAATGTGCTTAAGGCATTGAAAAGCATTCTGGAAAGTTTCTTCCGAGTGAAGGGAATACCTTTATCTTCTTTCTCCTTCTTACAACCAGACAGGAGTTCTTTCCTCTGAAAATTGCACAAGGTATGAGAACTTTATAGTTTGATAGATAGAAAAGGTAAAAGGCCGATGGGGCAGGGAGTCGGGTGGGAGGAGGAAAGAAGGGCTCCAAGGGGCTCCCAGCAAGGCCCGCTGCCTGTTGAGGGTTAGAAGGGAATTTTGGATCAGAACCACTGGACACCAGCACATGGCGGCTGGGGTGGAGGAGGCCGGCCTAAGTATAGTGTGGGCAGTCTAAGGGAATGCATGGTTTGTACGAAATTTCATGTTCTTGTGTATAAACAAATTCAAGGGATTTTTACTGCTTTATGTTGGTAGTACTTACTTGGCGTTAGTACAGTGTTCTATATTTGTAAATTCAACAGAGAATAATTAAGCTGTAGAAAGCCACAATAATTTCTGTGTTGCTTCATTTCCATGTGTAGAGTTGGGCATTAATATAAGTTTTTAAAGTTACCCATTTGTTATCTTACTAATCTTATAAAACTGGTGTTATCTGATTTTAAAAGTAACACCCTCCTTATTATATAAAATGACTCATGATAGAAAAGGATAAAGAAGAAAAACAACAGCAAGCAGGTTAAATTCTGCTGTCCCAAATAATTATTTTTAATGTTTTGGTTCGTTTTCTGTCAGATTATTTTCTCTATATTGATATATATTTACATAATTGAAAACATACTATGTATGTATTTAGTTTTACATCATGCTTTTCTCTTAATATAAGCATTTCTCCAACATCATTAAAAACTTCGTGAACATTTTAGTAACTACAATATGCCATTTTATGGATTTACCATAATCTTTTTAATTATTCTTTTATTAATCATTAGGCTATTCCTGATTTCTGATATGTGAAATACTAGGATTTAATATTTATTGAGCACTCAATGTACTAGGTACAGTTCTAAACTCAAATATATATTCTCATATAATCTTTATACCCACCTTGTAAGGTAGGTACTGGCTTTCATTTTTGTTTTTTTAATGATCATTTTACTGATGAGGAAACTGAGCCCAGAAAATTAATAATGTGCTGAATGTCACATAGCGAGTAAGTGGTAGTGTCAACTTCTCAGTCAAACTGCATAAATTCTAACCAACATTTTGATTCCTTAGAATACATATTTTGAGAAGTATATAGGAAAGCCTAAAGATAATATATATATATGTATGTGTATCTAAACATCCATAGTTTTACATGTAACAAACTTGTTTATACCTAGAGTATAACTTTTAAGTTTTCTTATCCATATAGCTGTGTTTATAACCCCCCAATACCAGTGTTTCACACTGTCACTTCTGAATTACCATTTGGTTAAAACTGCTAATTTAATTGGTAAATAATGGCTCATATTGTTGGAAAGTTTCTTCATGTTATGTATTTTTCATTTCAGTGAATTGTCTATTCATGTCTTTTGCCCATTACGTTCCTGGGGTCTTTGTGTTTTTTGTCTTTCAAATGTAGCTATTCTTGTATTCTTCATTTACCAACTAAAACAGTGATTTTTAAAAAATTATACTTGTATTTCTATGTTTATTTTTAAAAGTAAGCAAACTTTAAAAACCTGCATGTTTTAGCCTTAATGATCTCCTATTTATAGGTCTTGAATGGTTTTTCCCAAAAAATTTAGTTAAGAGACAATATTAGAATCTTATTCAGCAAATATTTAATAGCCCATCACATACCAAACCTCACAATCATCAGCTCTGTGGGTATAGAGACTAATGTGACCAGTACCTCCCCTAAAGGAACTCTTCAGTATCTAATAGGGGAGACAGATCAACAAAAATTCTTGTAATAAGGGCAGTGATAGAAATA
>ML099445.1:15186-30800 GCA_003697995.1 Taxidea taxus jeffersonii | reverse complement strand
ATCTGATGGCGAAACACGAGGAGTTTTAGGAACAGAGGGGAGGCTCTGGGAAGGACAGTGGTCCCTTTTCGCCGAAGAGCCCACGATCCGTGTGACAAGAGGAGGCTCTTCCCTGTGGTTGGCTCTCCCCCCCTCCTGCGCAGTGAAGAAACCTGTCAGGATAGAACTCAGTGTCATGGTGCAAAAAACCAGAAAAATATCCCCAAACCTGGGTCTTGCTCTTAGAGACCTTCTGATGGAGGGTGGGACTCACGTGCCACCAAACTGTCACTGCTTCCTTACTATTTCTGTCAAACTGGGCTCCAATTTCTTTGCTGGGCTTTGGGGCAGACAGATGTGCCAGTCAGCCTGTCTGTCCGGGCCTCGGCTATGTTATCAGGACCCCTCGATCCGTAGTGTGTGACCCTAAATGTGGTAAAGCCAGCAAGCGCGTTCTGAGGAGCGGCTGCCTGCAGGCCCAGCGCTCCCTTTACTGCTGACGGCCTGCAGGTGGGTTCTCCTCATGCCCTGCCATTCCAGGAGAGGGAACGGCATTCCAAGATCAGTCCCTTGCCCCAGATCACACAGTCTACATCGATGCCTTTGACCGCAGCACCCGCCCTCTCGGGCTCCGGCTAGACACCGCGCAGGTGGTGTCTCTGAGGATTTTTCTAGCACGCTGGGCAGTTGCTAAAGCAAGGCACGGCCCACCGATTGGGGTGCTCCAAGCAGAGTTCCCTGAGGTCCCGGGAGCTCCATTTTACAGATGGGAAGGCTGCCGCCATGGAGGGCAAAAGTGTGGAGGGAAGTAGGTAAGTGAATTACTCGGGCCCCGGAGGGAGCGGTGGCCGCTGGAGCAGTCGGCGCAGCGCAGGCCGCGTTTCCCCACGCCCTGCCTCAGCCGCTCCGCTCCGAGAGCCCAGCTGATAATTGCTCATTATGTGCTTAATCTGGGCACAGCGAGGCCTGGCAGCGACATTGCATCACATCAAAGCGAGCTCTTCAAAGGAGCAGAAAGCTGGCCTCTGGGGTAATTAGCAGAGGGCCCATTCTCTCCTGCTCGGGACAGTTGGAGGGGTTTCGGGCAAAGTCCAAAAAGCACGGAGCAGAACTCTGAGTTGTCAACTCTGCTGAACTTGGACAGGCCAGGCGGATGACTCAGATCGCTTCTGAAAGGTTTCTTTTTTCCTGTTTTATAAACTGTTGAGATAATTTTCTGCCTGCCTAGCCTAGATGCCCTGATCCACTGGTTGTCTCTGCTTTTCTGGGACCCCGGGTACCCTCTCCATCGACTGCCATGTTCTTCTTCTGAGGGGACCTGGCAGAACACACACTCACACGCACACGTACACGCACACACATGCACACGCCGACTCGTCACTGCCATGACCCAAAAACAAGAGCTGAAAGAAGGCGACACAGCCTGGCTTGTGCAGAGAGGTGCTTGGAACCTGGTCACGATGACTCAGTTTCCCCAGCGGCCTGTGCGGAGGGGCCCCTGGGGGCAGCCCTGGCTTGGGAAGTGTGGGTTCATCCATCAGAGTGGAACTCGGTCCGGTGCGACCGGCCTGGCGAGAGGCCTCGGAAAAAATCACGGGGTCAGGCCAGTCGCTTAAGCGAGACCCGCCTTCTCCTTCGCGCTGCTGGAGGGGCCGTCAAGGTGACGTTCCGTCTCGAATCCCATTTGCAGCCCCCCTTCGCACAGCCAGGTATCCCACAGGCGCGGCGTGAAAGTGCAGGGAGTGCTAAGAGACGTTATAATGGAGTCTGGTACCTGTCTCGCTGGCCTGTGGGGGACTCAGGCTAACAGGCCTGGAAAGGCTGATGTCCGTGGAGAAACAGTGCTGCCCTGGCCAGCGGGGTACGGGGCAGGCGGGGCCCGGCCGGTTCGGGGACTTGTTGGTGCAGGTGAAAGCAGATGGCTTTTCACCCCGGCTTTAACAGATGACAAAGTTCCACGCGCTTGAAAGTTCGGAAGAGAGCTCACCGTGCCTGTTTCTTAGTCATACTTAATTAACGGGTGTCTTGGGGTGCCTGGGTGGCCCAGTGGGTTAAGCCTCTGCTTTCGGCTCAGGTCATGGTCTCAGGGTCCTGGGATCGAGCCCCACATCGGGCTCTCTGCTCAGCAGGGAGCCTGCTTCTCCCTCTCTCTGCCCGCCTCTCGGCCTACCTGTGATTTCTCTCTCTCTGTCAAATAAATAAATAAAGTATTAAAAAAAAAACAATGGGTGTCTTCAAGGTTGGGGTCATGAGAGTGGCAGAAATTGAGCCAATGAAGAAGGTGTTCTCAGATGTTGAACAAAATCCTTCAGAGGAGGACATGGACGGGGATCCCCGTCAAGAGGGCTGTGACTTCTCCTGGAACTAAAACCATCTACCTTTTATTTGCTGATCGTGCATGCCTTCGCCCAACACTTATGATTTCCGGACATGGAGCTTCCTTGTACCAGGTGTTTTGCCAACAGCGGAAAAGACAAGATTGAGCAGACACTCTGAGAGAGTGGGCATTCTGGCTCCCCCAAAAGGGGGCTCCCTGACCCCGACACTATGGCTTCTCAAGTGATTTCATGCAGGGTTGAACTCTCATTCCCTTTTCGGAGTCTCGGCCCCGGGCTTCAGGCTCTCTGTGCTGCGGTCTGCTCTGTCCTCCCGCGTTCCGTCTACCGCCCGTGACTCACAAGCCCCATGCAGAAAACACGAGCCTTTAAAATTACTTCAAAAGTACCTGCAGCCTTGCCAGTCCTTGGGTGTGAATCAACCACACGCCTGCTCAGTGTCCACTCGGGAGGTGTGCTAACGTGGGAGGTCACAAGGCCCCTCTGGCTGGAGCAGGGCCTCATGGAAGGAGAGCACAAGGGCCAGAGTCACAGACCCTAAGCCGGGCCTCAGTCTGGCTGGCTGACTTTGGGGGGCCAGCCTCAATTTTCTCGCCTCTAGAATGGGTGTGGGGTGGTAGAGGGGACCGAGGCTGTTGTGAAACCCCCTGGACTGGGGATGCACCTCCCTTGGTCCTCTCATAGCCCTTTGTCTCCTCCGCTTATGGGCACTGAGCTGCTTGTTCCCAAGTCTTCCTCCTCTTCAGATCAGGTTTCTAAAGGACAAGATCTGAGCTTCATTCTTCTCTTGTCTCCAAGTGAAATGCCTGCACACAGCAGTTGCTCAGTAAATGCTTAGTCCAGAAGGAAGCCCTCAACCTGGCTACCCGGAAGAATGAAGACGTGCTTGGATTAACAGGATGGGCTCACTCATGGATGGGCTCAGTAGCGAAATGAAATGTGGAGCTGCTTGTTTAAAAATTATGAAGAATTTTAGGACAGCCGCAGGAGAGGGCTGATACAGGTGCAGGGCCCTTCTGAAGGAGGGGCCTGTGCCCCTGCATGGGTCACATTTCCATAGAGGCATCCTGAGCCCAGCAAATCATGTCACTGAATGATGCTATACTAGTCTGCTTGGACCCCCAGAACAAAATACGACAGTCTCAGGGCTTCAGCTGCGTGAATTTATTTTCTCACAGTTCTGGAGGCTGGAAGTCCAAGATCAAGATGTCGGTAGGGCTGATTTCTTCTAGGGCCTCTCTCATCGGCTGGCAGGTGGCTGTCTTCTCCATGCGTCCTCACACCCTCTTCTCTCTGTGTTCCTAATCTCCTCTTCCCATAAGGCCAGAAGTTATAATGGCCGAGGGTCCACCCTAGAGACCTGATTTTAACTTATAGACCCTTTTTCCAAATAGGGTCACATTCTGAGACACTAAACGTTAGGACTCCAATGTATGGGTTTGGGAGCAGGTGTGACTCAGCCCGTAACAGGTGCCGTCGAGCCCAGATGCTCTTAGGAACGTCATTCTGAATTTGGTCTCAACCCTCTGCTCTCCCAACCCTCTCCTGTAGATATTTGTGTCACGCCTCGGTTTTTCTGGTTATACAAGAAAAGGATAAGGAAGTAAAGCTCACCATTCATTTCACCATCCAGCAGTTAACATATCCATGGGATCCTTTCCACCTTTCTTCAATATCTTGATGGTACCAGCTGAGACTGTACTTTCGGTATCTTATAAACTGCCTTAGAGTTTAACTATATATCCCTCTTCTGCCCCACTGCGTATTTTGAATCAGCTCTTGGGATTTTCACGGTGGCCATATCATCTTCCAAATGTATCCATAGTCTCCGAGGCTGAAGGCATCTCCCACCGAGGGTTGGTAACTCCCCTGCCTGGGTGATTATGTTGAGGAGGCCGTGTCTAGAGACCACCTCGGGGTGCTCAGACAACAGAGGAATGAACCCACTCAATCCGTGCCAGCTAAGGGATTTCTGGACACTCGGTCGGGTCAGCAACTGTTTTGAGCATGAAGCGGGAGCATGAAGAATAGGACTGTGGTTTCCAGGAGGAGCCTCCATCTGTCTGCAGTGTTTAAAAGCTAATTACAATGAATGTGATGGATGGGCATCCATTCCTTAATATAGTTCCCTCAAGAAATAACCATTTAGGTCACCAATTTTTCTATCTCTTTTAGGGATACTTTCTCAATTGCAAAAGAATCTAAGAATACAATTGGCGTACTCGATAAGTGCAAAATCTTGTTTAGGAACTTCGGCTGGGAGAAAGAAAGCAATTAAACTGTCAAAATGTAATTGTTTCTCATATTTAATTTAGAGTGGTTCATTCCCATTTACTTTTCATGGTTCCGGAGTTCAAAGCAAAGAAAGTTACCAGGACAACTGGTAGTTACGAAATGAAGACGTGAGCCCCGGAGCGCTGGCGGCCACCGGGAGGTGCTCCGCTCTCCACTGACTTTGACCTGATAACACAACTCGATGCTCCATTTCCCAGATACCTGCGGCACAGAAGGAGCCAGCCTGGGGCGCACTGGGCCATTTTGATTCAAGAGATACGCTCTGACCTGAGTAGTAACTCCAAATCCCCCCAGACGAACAGTTGGCTAAGCATGTCGTTCACGTATTTGGGAGTAAAGAGGTCTGATGGCCCCCACTTCTGCTCAAATGGAAGAACATGAAGTGGGGGGCTGGGAATGCAAGAGCAAACGGGGTCCGATGGAATCATTGGGTGAATCTGTGTGCAGGGCTTCTGGAAGTCTCTTGTGGTATCCTTGCCACTCTGCTGTAAGTTTGAAGTGGCACTAAAATAAAAAGTTAAAAAAAATACGGACTCTTTTTAGAAATTTTGGAAAATGCAAAAAAGCTCCCGGCAGCTTAAATAATTCCGTGTCATCCTTCCGAAACGACCACATTGAACCATTTGTCATTTCTCCCCAGGCTCCTTTCTGGACATCTGACAGTATTTCGAATGTACTAGGCAACCTTTTAACTGTGCACTAAATGACATGTTTTGAGCTCCACTTGTGGTTACGGACACGCGTTGGCGAGGAGGTCTGACTTGCTTACTAACATGTTTGGTTTGGCAAGAGGGATTCTCATCCTGAGATGTGGCTGTTTGACAGAGGTTAGGCGGCAGCTGCGGACCGCTTTCGCCACAACCGCCCGGCCCTGCTCATACTCTGATAGTCACAGGCTCTGGAGGCAGTTCCCGCACCATCTTCTGGCAGCATTTCAACCCCTGGTCTTTTGGGGTCTTTTTTGGTCTTTGCTCTTCTTTGAAAATGGGAGGGAACGTGAAATGTTTTGAGGTCCCTGGTACTTGGTCTCTCTCCGAGCCATCTTGAAAGCAGGACTTCCCAACAATAGCGTGACAGAAAGCTTGAGCCCGATCAGCCTTTGCCGGGGGCGGGCGCGGGGGGGGGGGGCTGTCCTGTGCACTGAAGGATGTCTAGCAGCATCACTGGCCTTTACCCACCAGATGCCCGTAGCATCCCCCTCTTCCCCCAGTTGTAACCCCAAATGTCCCAAACATTGACAAATGTCTCTTGGGCGGGGGTGTAACTATGTCTGCATTTGAGAACCATTATTGTAAAAGCAGAGAACACAGAGGGAATGGGAACCCCTCCATAGTTTCATTTCTTCATTGGAACAGATTGGGTCGGATGGATGGGAAGAAAGGACCCCGAGGCCAGGAGCAACTTCTGCCTCAGCTTCCTCTGTAGCTAAATGAGGGGATTATCACCTGTCCTATCTGCCTCCCCTGAGATTAAGCGATGCGTGCTACGTAGAAAGCCTGCATGGGACTTGTCCGTAGTCAGTGTACTAGACACTTCAGGGTTCTCTTGGCAGGAGACTAAAACAAGCAACAAAGTCACTGTGTAAACTCAAATAAATCCTGAAGTGAACTTGATGTTTGTGATTCCCAGATATAGATCTAGGAAATCATGGCAGTGACAATATTATGTTTGGTTTCACCAAAGCAGTTTTATTTTTCTTCTGGGGACACAGGGGACTCTATTTCCCAGACTCCTTTGCGGCTAGGTGGTCCAGGAGACTGAGCTCTGGCCGAGGGAGTGTTAGTGGAAGTGAGGTCATCACTTCCGAGCCCGGCCCCTGAAACTTGCTGGGAGGGCTCCACGTAATCTTTCCATTCATTAGTCAGCCAGATTCAGTCTAGCGGAGACCTCTGGGTCCGAAGGGACAGTGACGCTACCAGAGAGAAGGCGACTTGGTCCCTGTAAAACCATGTGAGGCATAGCTCCTCCCCAACAGAGTGACAGGAGCAAGACATAAAACTTAAATGTATTCAGCTCCGAGATTTCAGAGGCTGTTGGTTACATAGTAATTAGCCTGTCCTGACTAATGCAGGCGTACCAGAAACCAGCACTGAGAAACACCTGAAGGAAAAGGCTGAACAGATGAGAGTCTGTCAACAGTGACTCATGGGCGGAACCCACGGGCCTCTCTGGATAACTACCGTATCCCTACCTCTGCGCCTTGGGTCATCTCAGTCCTACTCCTGGAATTCTTCCTCTGGCTATAGTCTCCTTTGTTATCAATGCTGTTTATTCTTTCTGGTCAAGGACCACCTCTTCCAGGAAGTCTTCCCTAACTGCCTAGAGTAGAAGTAGTCCTTCCTTCCCATGGACTCTAGTTCTGATCTATAATGCTCTCATGGCTTTTTTTCCCACAGCTATTTGCCAGCCTTATTCCTTGATCAGAACTGACTCTTTTAGAATCTTTATCTTATTATCTTTTTTAAGATTTTATTTATTTATTTGACAGAGAGAGAGATCACAAGTAGGCAGAGAGAGAGAGAGAGAAGGAACCAGGCTCCCTGCCAAGCAGAGAGCCCGATGTAGGGCTCGATCCCAGGACCCTGAGATCATGACCTGAGCCGAAGGCAGAGGCTTAACCCACTGAGCCACCCAGGCACCCCAGAACTGACCCTTTTAAAGGAATACCCTGTGACCCGTTTACCTTTGCACCTCCAACCCCTTAAACATAACAGCATAATAAAATCAGAATACCAGCATACTATTAATGCTATTAGCACATGGGTTTAATGTACAGGTTTGCAAAAGACACACCAAAACGACCACCAGAAAGTGAATTGCGACACTAGTCATTGTGCACCATTTACTGACTGTTTGACCAGTGCAGGGCTCTGTGATGGGACCCTTGGCGTAGGCTGTGACTTTGTTGTCTTTATCATCCCTATTCCCAAGGCCATACTCTAAAACCCAAGCTCAATGTATCACAAATTCTCTGCCCTGAAAAACTACCAGGTGATCTCCCCTGCCTTCTCACCTCTGAGGATAACTGTGGGCCCAGGGGAGAAGCTGTGAAGGCTGAGGCTCAGCCCTTCATCTGTAAAATGGCGAAGAGGGTGAGATGAGCTGTTTCCTGTAGGGCACTCAGCACAGGGGACACGGGCCTGTGGGATAAACGTTCGTGAAGTGATTAGTGTGGTTTTGGGATACGACTCATCCACGCCTCATCTCACCCCAAACGGGTGCTTCCTGCCCCTGGCCAAAGCGTCAGAAACCTATGGAGACAGAAGGTAGAGATTTTGAAAACGAAACCCGCCACCAACAGGTGCAGTGAGAATTTGAATCAGGACAGAGAAGCTGTGATTTTTCCAAGGTTGCTTTAGACAATTTCCTGCTCCTAACACAGGGCTTAGGAGAGCTCTTCATACAGCCCTCAGAATAGAGTAAATCCTATAAGGGCCTTCCCTGATGCCCTTTCAGAAAAAGAAGCATTGCATCATTACAATATATTTTGTTTTTTTCACGTACTTCCCAAGTATAGTAACTAAGTTTGGAAAGATGTACGTGGCCGGTAGCTGCTGAGGCAGGGAGATGGAAGCTTGCAAACTGACGTTCCTTCAGTCTTCGCGATAGGAGAGCAGCTTGGGCATGACTGCTGCGCTCTTTTTCCACTGAATGATTTGCGGATGTCAGTGTGAAATGTGGGCCTGATTGACTTTTTCAGGCTGTAGGACTCCTCAGGAATGTGCAGAACGCTGGTCTTAACCAGCAAATCCTTGCCAACCCGGTGGCCTCTGTGTTCTACCAGCTCTGTTTACTTTCCGGCCAAGGAAGTAGTTTAGGAAAGACCAACTAGAGAATGTGGACTCCTGGCTGCATGCTTGTAACCTGGGGCTAAATGCTACAATCTGGCATTGCCACTTCCAGCTATGTGACCTGGAACAAGTAACTTAACCTCTCTGAGCCTGAGTCCTATCTTTAAAACAGAGAAAATAATAGTGCCAGCTCCACTGGGTTGTTATTGAAGTCGAAGTGAGATCCGCAAGTAAATTGAAGGCTTGCAGCCGAACGGCTCGCCCAGGAGTGGTTAGTAACAATGTCATTGCTGATGTTCTGGACATGGATATTTGTTATGGATGGTAGCACATGCAGCTCTTGTACACCTGAAATTATACACACGGGGTTCTTGAGATGAGTAAAACTGCACGCACATGAACACTGACACACGGGCTTGGGCGTGTGTTCATGTTTGCACACACACACGTGTGCAGGATCTTGGCAGGACATTCTGTCCTGCTTCTCTGGCCCCTTCTTTGGCCCATCCCGGTCGGCACAGCTCTGATTTCTTCTTCTTGCCCCCTACATGTCCCCTCTCTCCTTGGCACTTCATTACCTTTGATCCGTCCGGCTATCGCAGCAACGTTCCTACCTCTCCTACAACACTGCCTCCCCCTCCCCGCCGCGCCGGCTCTCAGCAGCCCATAATCTTCTTATCACACTTCATCTGTCCACTTCCGTCTCCGCACAGTGTGCTGCCCCCAACTCACCGCAATTTTCTTCCTGGAGCTCCCTCTCTTCCCCCTTTTTGTCTTCCCATTTTAAATCTGGCCTCCATCAGCCATTCTCTCCCACGTCCCTGGAAGGTGCAGGGATCTGCCTGTCTGCTCTTTGGGCTGCAATTCCCCGCCCAGGGCTCAGCTGGCCCCGTGGGGTCACTGCTTGAGCCTGCTTGATCTGTTCAGAGCTGTAAGGGGCCAGCTTGTTACCTCGGATCAAAATAGTTTACATTTTTTGAGCCTTGGTCTCATGCCGGCATGTTACAGGCATGCATCTCAGGCAGGGGTGTGGCAGGTGCCACTGTCATCCTTATTCTGTAAGTGACAGCACCGACGCTCAGAGAGGTCGAGGCACGTGGCCAGCATTCCAGAAGCAGTAAGTGGGGAGCAGGGATTCCATCCTGGGTGCGCCTGACTCCAGACCCCTCGCCCTTAACCCTGTGCTCAGAAAAACCCTGTGCTCAGGAGGCTGGAACACTCAAGGGCTTGGTGCTCCTTCTGGATCCCTGAGCAGGAACTGGCTGTTCATCAAAGCAGGGCCAGAAAGGAACCTCAGAGGACCCTCCCCCCAGAGCATCGCTAACACCTCCTTCTTCCCCACCCCATTAGCAAAATCCTTCCTACCTGTTGCCATGACTCTTGTTCTTGACCTGTCTCCTTCCCCTCTTTGCCTGGTGGTCCCTTGTCCCCTGGCAGATAGTAGAAGCTGATAGAGAGGTTCAGGACAGGAGCAATTGTTTATTCATTTATTTACTCATAGGCAATTGGCCACATGCAGCGCCTCCCTTTGGATGTGTCTGGAGTCTTAGAAGTTTGACTGCCCTCCATTCTATAAATGGACCTTGACAAGAGCTTGTTTGGAGACCTTAGCCGGGAGCGTGGCTACCCGTATACCCTTGACCGAAGAATGGTCCTCTCCTCTATTGGGGAAGGTTATCCTCTTCAACCGATCACACAGCTTCAGGAGGGATGTACATGGAGCAGTGAGGGAGGAAGGGGACCCTGCCTGGCCAGCCAGATTGGCTGAATCAACCCTGATGATCAATGGGGTGATGGATGTCACAGCCAGATCACCCTCTCAGCCAGGGCATGAATGATTTACTGGCCGTGGTGACCAAAGTAACCCAGGAACAAAGTTCTACCCCCTTCGTACCCTCAGTCTGGTCACCATGTAGCCCAATTCTCAGCCCCCAATCCCAAAAGGGTCAGCCTTGGGAATTCAGTCTTGGGAATTCCCCAGGGCTTATCCCATAGGTGAGTCACTTGGTGGCCAGCTCCTCATCCCACTCATGCAGCCCGGAGCTGGCAGCTGCCTCTGCCTGGCAGGATGGCTGCTGAAGGGGTGGGCAGCTCTCCCTCCTGATCTGGGAGGCAAAGCCTGAACAATACAGACCTTATAAGCCAGGAGGGAGTGACAGCCATCGTTGTGGGACATGCAGCACGTAGGGAGCTCTGTAGACTGGGTCAAGTTTCCTGACAGTGGGTGGCCACCCCACCCATCGGGTCTTCCGGGGACAAGATCCTTGGTGTGGCTTTATATGCAAATAATGCCAACAGCTTAAGTCTACAAGGCCAGAACTCCTCTTGCTCCTGAACGCTGCCTTACTCAATACTCACCACACCTGTAAGTATCACTATACCTATTTTCCCAGACAAAGAAACTGAGAAGCAGAAATCAAATGATCTGCCCAAGGCCAATTAGCCAAGAAGGGACAGAGTGCAATCCGAGTCTATCGTGGTCAGACGGAAAGCCCATACCACATGGCCCGGGGAAGAAACAAACAGCCTGTGGAGCAAGGAGACAGACCGTGTTGGCCTGCCCACCCCTGCTCAGATGCCATCACCATTAGCTTTGTCCTGCTGGGCAGCCAGGTGGAGCTCTGCAATGGGTTCCATGTCTAAATCCGTTCTTTAGTTCAATCCTCACAGGGGTTCTTTCTTTGCACCTGCTGGGAGTCAGGGAGTGAGCAGGGAATATCAAAGTGAAGACAGCCTACTCTCTGCCCTCAGCCAGACTATGGGCTGGAGTAGGAGGTGACAGTGGAGCACAAGCAGAATGGGACATGTCTCCACCAGCTCTGAGCCCCAAGGAGAGAGGAGCTCATTCCAAGGGAGAGGAGAGCCTCTGGGAAAGCTTGTAGGAACAGATGGCTGTTGAGTTGGTTCCTAAATGATAGCAGTTTAGGGAAAGATTGTTCCAGTAGCTGGATGGGATCCAGGGTGGCCTGGGATCATTGGCTCCTGAATGCCATGCTTTGGAGGCTCCATGTTGAGACTAAGGTGACATTTGGACAACAAAAACAATTTTAAGTGTCCCAGTTCTTCCTTTGGACCACTCCCCCCAAAACACTGCGGGGCAGTGATGAGGGGTTCCTGCTGTGGGGAGATGAACCAGTCCCTAAGCCTTCCTACTTTCCTATCTGTGTGATTCTCTGTGCCTCAGTTTCTGCATCTGTAAAATGGGCCCAATACAATAGTAGTCCTTACTTCTAGGACTTGGCTTACAGTGGATAGTCACTAAATCAAGCTGCTGTCATCATGGTCATCATTCACCATTGTTGCTTCCGCACTCAGTGCCCCTACAGGAGCCTAGGAGTCCAGTCACTGAGGGAAGAACCCAGACAGCCTCCCCCTCCTCCTTGCCCCACCAGCACCGTTTCGCCTTCTCTTTCGCTACCCTAAGAATCATAGGGCAGCTGGTGCTCTGAGAGAGGCAGAGCGTAAGGGAGCAGAGCTCAGAGGAATGGCACGTGGTAGGCCAAAGAATGCCAGCATCTCAGCCAAGAGGGTTTGGGTTTAAAAAAAGGCATTTTCTTAAATAAATCTGATCTCAGCTCTGCCACTCTGTGGCTGCGTGACTTCAGGTACCTTTATCACTTCCGTCAGCCTTGGTATCCTATCAACTCACAGAGGATCGAGGAGCACAAATGAGATATATGTATGTTCTTTCCTGGGATGGTGCGCTGCACATAGGAAACTCTTGGTGTGGGAGCTCCTGACTTCTTCCTCCACCTCCTCTGTCCCCCGCTCTTCCTTCTCCTTCCCTATCCTCCTGGAAGCCACCTTCCCCTTTCCGGCCTGGAGTGTCTGTTTCCATAGGCCTCTGCGGCATCCCCCCTCGGCACCCCCTAGGGCCCAGCACCTCCCCCGTGGCTAACCCCATAGACAGCCATCTGATTATGGGGAGAGGATGGAAAGACCCAAGGGCCTGTGGCTGCACACAGAGCTCCCCAGATCTGAAAGCCCGACATCAGTGTCAACGGGGGCTATACCTGGGCTCCTATGCCAACCAGGGGGCCGTGGTGGCCAGAGCCTGCAGTGACGCAAGACGATGATATGAGCCAACTTGGAACGATTTGCCATGACATCCACAGAGAGCGGCGATGTGAGTCCCAGGGAGAGCAGAGCCATGCTCGGGCTGGACGGTCTCCCTGGGCTCAGCACCGTCAGCATGCCCGGTCTCCTTTCCACCCACTCAGCAAATGGTTTTTTGGGTGTGGGCTTCGCCGGGTGCCCTAGGAAATGAGAATATCCTGGGGATTAAAGGGCATGATGAGCCTATCCTACCTCCACAGAGGATTCTATCTAGTGGGGACACAAATGAAAAAGAAAAGCAACCAAGTATACAAACAGAAGTCTGTAATTGCAGCTAGGACGGCATGCTGCCAGGGAGACAGCAGGTGTGAAACAGAATCTAATGGGAGGGGCACCTGCCTGAGTCACGGAAGCACTCTGGGCGAGAGTGACATTGAAGCCAAGAGCTGAAGGATAGGAAGGACCAAGTGCGGTGGGATGAGAGGGCTGTGCCCAGGAACAGGGTCGGGGAAGGGGTCCACATGCTGGGGAGACCCAGGGAGAGGGGACAGGAGTGTGAGGGCCAGGAGCAGAGGCAGAGAGAGACAAGGTTTACCAAGAGCCTTGGAGGCTCCGGCTGGGGGTGTGTATTTCACTCTGAGTGGGGGTAAGGGGGCTGGTCCCGGCAGGGCTCTAAAGTCAGCGGGGAGGTGATGTGGAGGTCAGTGAACAGGCGGGAAAATTGTGCCAGTCTCTGTCTCTCTCTCTGGCTTTCAGGACATACTTGGTAAATTTGCTGGGTGGTAAGGCCATTAGACCAGACCTCAGTGACAGTATCATAAAAACATCTGATCTCATCCATCAGAGGGCTAGGAATCCGGGGAGGAGGACCCCAGACAGATGGGCTACCTAGCTTGCACGGAGACTCACAATACCTACATTCCTGGGTGTGCCTGTTAATTAAACATTTAAATAGCATGCACTATGGGTTAGAATGACCCTAGGAGGCAGGTATAATTTCAAGGGAATATCATCACTTTTCTAGGAGAAATAAAAATAGAGCAAACCTCATTTTGAGCCCTACCCATTTGGAATTTTCTACCTACCTCTGGGCGGTTCTGTGAGGCTGCGATGTGCTCATGAAAGCAACAGACCAAACACATAGTAGGTTCTTAAGAAGCAGCTGTTTCCCACCCCTTTTCCCTTTGTCTCCAGAAAATGGGTTTTCCCAGCAGCAAATTTCAATCACTTTAGAAACATCCATTCTGGCACAATTGCTGGGTCAATTATAAATCACTCCTTTTTATTCATTAAGCCAGAATCCCGGAGGGCCCCTACAAAGGTGTGTTCTGTTGGACTAATTCAAGGCCCTCTGTGTTTGGCAGACCTCCTTTGTCATTCTGGTGTTGGGGGACAGGCCTAACAGGTGTCTTTCAGCTCAGCCGGGCCATATCAGGTTCTTACTAAAAATGCTTAAATTTCAGAAAACATGCTCAGGGCTCACAGTGTCGTCAAACTCATTCGAGGCAGAGATGTTGTACTGCGGCTCCTTTAAACACGAGCAGATAAAATGTATCTTTCTTTACCATCAGTCCAAATCGGAGGGGTTTGAATGTTTATTTTAAAAAGCTGCTATTTCTTTGGATAAGGTGAGATTTCACTCTTGGAAGGAGCTCGTTTGGGCAAAAGCTCTTCGCCACACACTGGATTTTGTGGTCTGAGGTTATATTCTTAATTGCCTACTTGAAGTTATCTGGTGCAGGTGCCTTGCAGGAAAGAAAACATGAATATGATGTTTTTGCTAAGTTGTAGAATAGTACCTTTGTGGTGGAGAGAAATGACCACACCCATGGATAGTTTAAAAAGCTAAATATATAATGAATTTGAATGCTTCCATACATAGTCCAACCAGATTGATTCAAAAGAATTTATGTTGGTCACAGTATTTACTTATTTATTTACTTACTTACTTACTAATTAAATATTTTAATAAACCAGAAGAGACTCTTCACAATAAGTCACATTTTTTTTTAAATTAAAGGGCACAATTTTCTGAATTCAATAATGATTCCCTTTCGAATCCTTGACCTCCTTTATTGAGGGCCTTAGGGGCACTTTTTGCAGTACCCCATTTTGCAAACCCCTGATCAAAGCTTGCTCTTGAAGCTTATAGAAGGAAGAGTATGGCTGTCACTCTGAACCCTTGTGGGGTCATGTCCTTACACATATGTTTTATTGGAGGGGAAGTGTGTGGTCTCTAATTTTGGGGTGTTCAGAGGGCCAGAGAAGGCAGACAGAATGGACACTCTGGGCCCCATTCGCTGGCTACACCCCATTTTAAACCTTTTCCACCATGGGATTACTTCCTCAAAAACACTATTTCATTGATTTATTTTTAAATCAATGTCTTTGTGGAACTTCAGTGACAAGATTGCTCAGTGTAAATCAACCTAGGACTCATTTCCTCTCTGGCCAACAGTAACAGGGGGAGGCTGCGGTGGGGATTCTGGCTTACCAGTGGAAACCCTCTTGTCTAGAGATCGGTGAGGTGGGCCCAAAGGCAAAGCAAAACAAAAACAACGAGAGAGAACAGACAGAGATAGAGATCGATGGAAAGGTTAGAGAATGTAGGGAGACACCCATGCATGGAGGGTCAATTGATTTTTGACAAAGGTGTAAAAGCAATTCAGTGGAGAGAGGATGGTCTCTTCAATGAGTGGTGCTGGGAGAATTCAATATCCATTTACTAAAAGTTCACTTCAATCCATACATCATCTTCTATGTAAAAATTGACTCAAAATGAATCGTAGATCTAAATATAAAATGTAAATCTCCAAGACCTGTAGAAGAAATCATAAGATTTCATCTTTGTGAAATTGGCTAGAAAATATTTCAAATATTTCAACACCAAAAGCAGGATCCATGAAAGAAAAAAAAAATGGAGACATTTGACTTCATCAAAATTCAGAACTTTAGCTCTTCAGAAGACAATTAGGAAAATTAAAAACAACGACAACAACACAGATTAGGAAAAAATATTTGCCAATCCTACATCTAATAAAAGACTTGTAACCAGAACTGACACAAGGAACTCTCAACAAGATAATAAGTAAAGAAAAACCACAGTTTTCAAAAAATGGGCAAAATATTTGAATAAAATGTCACCAAAGAAGATACA
>ML099445.1:0-14786 GCA_003697995.1 Taxidea taxus jeffersonii | reverse complement strand
ATTAGAGGATGAACATTAATGCTATAATTTAGAAATCACAGCACACTTATTTGAATGGTTAAAAATAAAAATTACAGGGGCGCCTAGGTGGCTCAGTGGGTTAAAGCCTCTGCCTTCGGCTCAGGTCATGATCCCAGGGTCCTGGGATCGAGCCCCGCATCGGGCTCTCTGCTCGGCAGGGAGCCTGCTTCCCTTCCTCTCTCTCTGTCTGCCTCTCTGCCTACTTGTCGTTTCTCTCTCTGTCAAAATAAATAAATACATCTTTAAAAAAAAATAAAAAATAACAAAAAACAAAAACAACAACCTTGACAACACCAAGTGTTTGCAGAGATATGGAGAAACAAATCTTTCAGATGCTGCCAGTGAGCTCCAAAATGATACAGCCATTCTGGAAAACAGTTTGGAAGTTTCTTCTTAAATTAAACATATGCTTGTCATAAGGCTCAATGATAGCACTCCTAGATATTTACTCAAGTGAAAGAAAAGCTTATGTTTACACAAAAACCTTAGGGGAATGTTTATAGAGGCTTTCTTCATAATTACCAAGGCTGAAAACATCTCGCTCATCCCTCAACTGGTGAAATGGGTACCCTGTGGGGGATCCATGTGGCGGCCTACCCCATGAAAGATTGCCTGTCACTCATGACGTCACATGATTATCAAATGATACGATAGGGCACACACTTCACGTCTGTAGAGTTCTTCTCCCCAAACCCATAGTCTAATGGTGAGAAAACTATCAGATAAACCCAAATGGAAAGACATTCTATAAAACACCTGGCCAGTACTTCTTAAAACTGTCAAGGTTATGAAAAAATAAGGAAAAGATTGAGACATGGTCACTGTTTTTCTGTAATGGGGGAAAAAAAGGACATTAAAGGGAAAAATGGTTCCAAATGAAGTCTGGAGTTGAGTTAATAGTAATATATCAATGTTGGTGTCTTCGCAGGATGGAACAGTCACTGGAACTGGCCCCCTGTTGATGAGTACACAGGAACTTTGTCCTCTCTTTGCAACTTTTCTGTAAATCTACAATTATTCCAAACTAAAAAAAAAGTATTAAAAAAAAAAGCATGCGGGTCCCATAGCAAGTGCTAAGAGGACGGCTCTTCTCTTGAGGGGAAAACATCAGTAGGAAATGCAGACCATAGAACTTCCATCTCAGGTTAACTAACAACTCATAGATGGTAAAAGGTTCCTACCAATGTCATTTCACACATCAGAGCATCGCAGTTAGAAGGGATGGAAGTATTATTTGGCCCAAGCCTTTCATTCCCCAGCTGAAGAAATAGAAGCCCAAGAAAAAGGAGCAAGAGGAGGAAAACTATGGTGCTCAAAATAGAAACAATAGTAAGAACTGTAGAAGTAGTAGTCATAAATAACATAAATAACAGTAAATAACATTTACTGTAACTCAGGCCCTGTTCTAGAGGCTTCTACCCATCATCTGATTCATGACCACCCTACAGGACATTTTATAATAGTCTGTCATACAGAGGGGGAAGCAGAGGGTTAGAGAGGTTAAGTGACTTGTCCAGGGTCACACAGCTTGCAAGACTGAGTTCCGTTGAACTCCGGAAAAGACAGGGAACTTGAGTTAATTGAGCACCTACCCTGTAGCAGGGCAGATGCCAAGTGTCTCTTAAACCTTAACTCATTTTATTCTCCGCATGATTTCACAAGATCCATTATCCCAGATTCACCAAGGAGGAGCTCAAGGTTTCCATGCTCCTCCTGTCACCCAGCTGGCAGATGGCGAATCAGAGATCTGAGTGTAGGGTCACTGGAACCCAGTCCTACATTCTCTCTACCAAATCAGTTTCCTTTCAAAACCAGCAGAAGGGGCCAGCAAACTAGAGGGTCTGCCTTTTCACTTACCTTCTCTTCCATATTCAGGAAAGCGTAGATTTTCTTTCCAACAACTTCTACTATTTTCTATCCTACAAGCAGAAAAAGACATAATAATGATAATAATAATATCCATAATTCCTTAAGACACAAGGAGCTGACCCAGGGCTTTTAAGATCCTTGGGACATAGGATGCCAACCATGTCCATTTTACAGATTTCAAAATTCATCCAAATACCTAGGAAGTATTAACAGTCAGTAAGATGTTAACATGACAAGATGAGCTGTGGCTGATGTCTGACGCTTCAGCCAAGTTCTTTACCGTCCACGGCCAGAGGGTATGAAAGGTGTTAGATGTATTTAGACATATTGGGGAAACATACAAAGCGATCATCTGTTTGTATGCCCCCCCGCCCACGCCCACACGTGGCCACAAATGGAACACATTGAAAAGGTCACAAGAGATCAGGAGATTTAGTGAACTGGGCACAATACAGCTTTGTGGTCCAGTTTATTTTCTCATGACAATGTAAAATATAGATTGAGATAAACTAAAATCCCTCATATTTGGTTTTATAGCTTCAATTCATAAATTCTCTACATTCATTAGAAAGCGATGTACTATCTGCACCCACTTGAAAAGATAGCATCCCAAGGGACAGATACAAGGATATTAAAAAAAATCCTGATCAAAGAAATATTGCTTCTTTCCTCCTTTCATTGAGCAGATGTGCAATGTGTCCAGAGAAAGAAATAGAAAAATTCCTGAGTGATTTATTTGATGAACCTAGTTTTACCGAGGTTGTATGCCTGATATCATGACGGGGGTTATTAGTTTCTAGTTGAAAATGACCAGAGAGGGTCCTATTCACTTCATCAATATGGTCCATTTATAGGCTGTCAGGGAGACCACATCGTGCAGCCGGGGCTCTCTTAGAGTTATTTCTCTATTAGATGGTTTCTGTCTTTACCATGAAGACTTCTGGCTATTTAAGAAAACCCAGATCAGAAAGATATGTCTGTTCTAGCCTAGCATTTAAGACATTAAAAGCAGATGCATCACTTAGAAAAATGAGTCTTGATTCAAAAGCCCATTGCCACCAAAAAAGGCACCAAAAAAGTCCCATTTGCTACAAAAAAAAAAAAGAAAAGAAAACAAATATATTTTTTAAAACTCTGCAGTTTTTCTAGGCAGAAAATTGACTTTTGCTTTTGCTTAAAAAATAGTTTGTGTAATCTAGGGGTTTCCAGACTTCGTGAAGCAACAAAACTATTTTTAAAAAATTGGCAGGGGAAGACCTACATAGAACTGCCAAGTTAAATTATTTGGCCAAATAAACTCTTAAATATCCCTCTACAAATGTTATAGATGGTCTCCATCATCCTATAAAGAAAGGACATTTTTGCACACACGCGCATATGCCCACAATTTAAAATAACATAAATGTTTTATAAGAACACAATCTCAGAAGGGAAGTATTCCTTTCTGGGAGAAAGAGCCCAGAGGTGCTTTCGATACAGACTAAAGAAGCTATTATCACTTATCAGCAGATGAGCCTTGGGAGCCCCTGGAAGATCTGGCAAAATCTGTGAGGACGGATGTTGATGTTAGAGGAAATGTTTTTGTAATTCCATAATACTTTACTAAATTGTTATAGGGTGAACAGAAATACTACTACTATTAATAATGGTAACAAGTGGTCCCGTTTATTTAGTAAATACAAGATACCAGCTCTACTATGTACTTACTATGTCAAGATGTTTTAATTCTTGCAACAAGCTATGAAATCAGGATTATTCTGGTCCCTTTCTGGATCGGACAGCCATGGCTCGAGAAGTCACACAGCTGGCTCTCGGGTATTCGGCACTAAGTGATGGAGCTGAGATTCCACGTCTGGTCCCTCTGAGCCTGAAGCCCCACACACTAACCACTCGGCACCCTGCCTCCTTCCCCTGATGCTCTTCGGGACATATTTGTCTGGGGGTCTGTGGTCCAGGTCTCCCTTTTTGCCTTTAAACCCTCAACACTTAACATAATGCCTGACAAATGGTGGACGTTTAATGCTGATGTCTGAACAAATGAATAAATGAAGACTTCCGGTTTGGGAAATTTATTTTCAAACCTAGTGTGGTACAGGAGAAAATGAGATCAAAAACAAAAGAAAATAAAACAAAAAAACCAAAACCAAGATCATGCACGTAAAATGCTTAAAACCATGCCTGACACAACACAGGAAGCCCTTGCTACATGTGAGTGACTTTCATCGCAGGGGTTAAGAAATCAGCTCCCCTTGGAGAAAGTGGTCTTGCCTTGGTCTGCAGGGGACATACCTTACAGAGGAATCTTCAGGAAAGATTTCTTCTCTAGAAATTGCACTTTGTAAAATGCCCACGTGCATCAGCTCTTTGTTCTTCTTTTGCTATATATATTATTATTATAACACATGATTTTATCACTATAGTGGATATTATATGCATAATATCATATATTATGTATCAATACATAACAGAACGCCCTTTAGCTCATGGATAAAAGGATGGTGCAATTTAACAAAATAAAAACAACACTTGGGCCCTCCTTGATGAAAGGCTTTTAAAAAGAAATATTGCTTTGTTGGGCCCCCAAGGAAAATTAGAAGAGGTTGAAAATTGGGGTTCTCCTGTGCATAAGATAGACATATAAATGCTTCTTTATTTGAAAAGTAGAATTGACCACTGCCATTCAGCAAGAGCTCCCCGAACTTCTCTGTGGCTCTCCTTTACAGATAGCCTTTCTAAGCTTGAGCTTAGAAATTTGTTTTTCAGTTAAGTCCACGGTGCCGTGAAAGCTGGAATTGTGAGACTCTATTACTAGCATCGGGGACATTGCATTATTTTCCCAAACCTTTGCTAGAAATTTCCCAAGATGGTAATGAGAAAACTATTACATCAAGGTCCATTGGTCTCCGATTTCTGCACCCTAAATTACAAGGGGTCCCAGGGACCATCATTCTCAAAGCATGCTCTGGGACCAGACGGAGAAGGTGAGGTTCTTGCTGCTTTTTATCTCAGTTAGTGATGTTCCCTCCCTCCCTGGACAGATGTTTCTCTGGGCAAAGTAGCCCTAGCTGCTGAAATTATTTCTAAGTCTGTTCCATCAGCAGGATGGAGGGACAGGGAGGCTTGCTACTCTTCTGCCCAGCTGTAACAGCAAAACTTAAAAATGCCTCAATCTTGCACATTACAATGTGGATAACGACTTCATTGTATTTTGCCTTATAAAACAATTTGAGATTACCTAAAATAAAAAGAAGGAGAAAGTTAAATTGGGATAAATGGATTTCTCCAAGTTTATTTTTCCCCAGGCAAAAACCAGGCTAATTTCTGGCACATAGCACCGCGTGTTTGGACTCGACCTGATTTCAGTATAGTGAGCTTTAGTTTGTGGAGCTGGGAGGTGAGCAAGCATTTCCTATCTTTGCTCCCAGAGAGAGAAATGTTGGTGGCTTCAAAATAATCCACAGTGAAATACTGCTCTTAATGTCATCTTATCAGACAGGCGTCTTCACTGAGTTTTACAAAAATAATTTCACAGATAAATATATATTTTAAGAACTGTAGGTCAATTGAGAGTATCCTTTTGAGAGACAATACATAGAAAAGATTATCTTTCATGGATATATATATATATATATATATATATATATATAGGGAGAGAGAGAGAAGAGTATCTATTTTTACAGATGCATCTGTATTCCAAAGCTACAGGTCAGCAAAGAGTATGTTTTTTGCACCTTCTTCATGAAAATTTTATGGAGAACAATCCGAAGGTAGCTTAAACTTGTTTCTATGCAGACCACTTTCATTTAGGAATAATAGAATGTCCCAGACCATCTCGACTATCTGTGCATTAAAACATCCTTCGGATGAGAAACGACCAGACTCTCACAGTCGAAACCCCACTTGAAAGAGACTCATGTTAAGGACGCAGAAAGCAAAGATAGTGTTTGTTTTCTTGTTTTCAAAATAGCCTCAAACACTTGATGGCTGACTGGCCCCAGCCTTTTTGCAGCAAATTAAAAATAAATAAATAAATAAATAAGAATTTAAAAGAAAAGAAAAAAGCCTCTTCTCTCCACTAGATCAGGCGCCGAGGGGCATTTTGTTTAAAAAGCTCAGTCCAGAATCAGCTGCCTGCCTCCCTTTCAGTTTTCTTTCAAGGTTTTTGTTTTTGTTGTTTTTTTCCAACCAATTCCATTTGCACTTGTGAATGATAATGAATTGGGGCTCTTAGAGGAACTTGAACTTCTTGGATAAAAGATGTGTTCCATATTTAAGTCGTTAACATTGACATGATTATCTTCAGAGTGTGGCCCCATTAACTTGATTCTTGAGTCTCTGTTTATTGTCATAGTCTGTCACAGAGCTTCATGGCACAAGGTCAGATCAGAATGCAAGAACCCAAGTGATGCAGAACGATGGGTCTTCTTTCCATAACATAGCTGTTGTCACCTGCCCTCAGTCCAGGATGGAGGACACAAAATATCTCTAGCATCAACACCAGGCAAATTATTCTCGAACTGGGTTGAACATCTGCAAACCTGAGTAGGTAGCAGCATCCTTAAAAATGTCCTTGCTCTTTAAGCCTGAGATTCTACGTCTAAGTCTTCGAAGGAAGCAGTAAAACATGCAAAGATTTATGTTCAAGGCTGGTCATCTCAGCTTTGTTAATAACAGCAAAAAACCGATGGCAATCTAAATGTCCAGCTTTTGTGGATTATCAAAATCAATGCTATTATCACACATAAAGCCCCAATCCAAAACCATACCTTCGAATAACACTTACTAAATATAGAAAAATATTCATGGCTTATAGTTAAGTAAATTACTGATTAAAAAAATACAGCAGCAAGCCAGATTGTATGAGACATTACATATTTGTGTATAGGTAACAACAAAGCCTGTAGTGCTTTACCAGTGCTTACCAGTCGGTGTGGGGGGGGGGGGGGGGGGAGCAGATCATTCTCATTCATTCTTGATATTTTGTCGCATTTCCTAAATTTTCTGCCTTCCACACAGATTTCTTTGATGATGAAAACAAACCGCCCACCCCCAACTCCATAAGTGTTGTTTTTCAAAATCAGCCAGGATGCAAGCCCTTGCAATCAGGTATTTTATCGGAAGCGCGGATCCATGGTCAAGCAGGCAGGCGGGCAGGCGGGCAGACCTGTGTCACTGTGCTATTCCCCAACTTGTATAGAGTTGTCAAAAGGAAGTCCCCTAACATGCTTTCTACAGCTCCCGGCCCTTTATTAATGCCACATGTGCTCTTGTAAGGTTAAGTTATTAAGTGATATACAATAATTGTCTCTACTCCAAAGAAGACATTTCATTTCACTCAGCTCATGTGGATCTATTTCGGTGTCATTTATCACAATGGCTTTTTAAGATCCATCTCAGTGGGCTGCATCCCTTGTCCCTCTCTTTGAATGCAAGCCGACCTAAACGGCCCCAGTAAGAAATTAAATATAATTACCTATGGAACCGCACAGGGCAAAGTGGGATCGCACCAGCTTCCCAAGTGGAACAAGGCGTCTGGAGGCGCCTCATCCCCGTTCCTCCCTGGAGTTAATTTGCCTGCATTTCCTCCCTCGTGGAGAACGCTTACATGCAGCCTCACAATGACCTGTTTAGTCGGGAGTGGAAAATTATGTCATTTGCAAGCAAGCTTTCAGCTGTGATATTTTATAATTGTTAAGATGAAAACCCGATAATCCTCTCCCCCTTCACATAAACTGCAATCCATCTTTAAACCTGTGATAATTCCTAAAACCTGCCGCTTAATAAACTAACAAACCCCAGGCCTATGTGATTTTACGGGGAGTCAATCTTTGATCAGCCAAGCTGAAATGGGTCTGATAAGGGGACGCCCTTCCACTCTGGGAGTCACCACTCGAGTGGCTGATTGCCGTTTCCTCCCGGTCCTCAAGTGCCAAATAAGCAGAAGTCTTCCCGAGCTTCTTATCTCTTTCACTTTCTTCTGGAGATCTCTGTCGCTTTAATCCGGCATGTCTGCTGCTGGTTAACAAGGAAATCCTATGTCAATTATCGCCAACAACTTCCTGCTGCGTAGCAGTGGGGAATCAAAGCATCGGAGAGCCTTTTCACACCAGAGAGTGGTGCAGGGCCTAATTAAATGGCCCTCATCTCCTGCAGCCTGGTGGAGGCCGCATGATAGATAGCTAATGAAAGATAGCCTAATTTTTCTGAGAACCGTTTGGAGGCTGGCGGGCTGTCCAGTGGGTTGCAGGTGTGCGCCGGGGTGGGACTGCGTGGGGTTTTTTCCACTTGTGCTAAATTTAGTGGGTCTGTTGTCAGCGCTGGACAGAGGGATGGGAAGGGAGCCAACCTTTGGGAAGATTGCATCTTATTAGACTTGTTCCATCAATCAGAGGTCCAAATGGAGAAGGGGGGGGGACGGGCGGGAAGATACGGTCGGATGTGAAGTTCAGGCCCAGAACGAGACCCCTGCCTCTGGAATAATTCACCGGGCTTGGACATCAGAGATGCCCCTTATCCCCACCCCCAAGCCCGCCCCCCGCCCAGAGGAATTCTCGGCTCATATGATGCTGCTTTTAAAAAGTCATTTTCTAAGATCCCCGCAAATCGTCACCTTCAAATGACATTCTCGCTGTATAGACTATATAAACATATATATATGTTTAGTTTTTATTTATATTAGTTTAGTTATACAAAACTACATAGTAACTATATGTAATAATCAATATATATTGATATATAACTAATATATCATTGATTTTTTTAATCTTTGCGACTCACATTTTCTCTAGCAATTTTTCTCTAGCTAGAGCAGTGGTTCTCAAAGTGTGGTTCCCTGGGCAAGCAACTTGACCTGAAAACGCCTTAGAAATGCAAATTTCTCAGGGTCCACTCCAGACCTACTGAATCAAATACTCCAGGGGTGAAACTAGTAACCCAGATTTTAACACACCTTCCAGATGATTCTGAGGCATGCTAAAATTTGAGAGCCACTGGGCCAGCGCATTTCCAAGAAACTCCTTTGTAGATGACCAGTTTGAGTCATTGATCTTAATACTGCCATTTGTTCAAAAAACTTCGACATATTGCATAACGGACACCCTCCATTATTTAGCCTGACTTGATGCCTGTGTGCCTTTTACCAAGAGGTGTACTTCCATGGCTGGAATCATTAGTACTCTACTGAGTGAGGCAATTTGGGCTTTAATTTAAGGAAGTAGGGAGTGAGAGGTGGTGAGTGGGTCCACGGAAATATTTAAATCGGTTTTCTAGAGTTCTGATTTTTAGACTTTTGGATTAAAAAAAAAAACTTTAAGGTACCAAAGGTTAGTTGCTTTCTAGTGTGTAATGGACAATGTTTATTTCTTCGAATATTTTATAAAAGAAAGGACATTTTTAAAAATGACAGAACAATAATAGTAAAGACAAAATGTTAGAATAAAAGCCAATCTTTTCAATGAAATGAGTTTTTGCCTATGAAAAGCTCCTTCTGTTGCCTTTATTTTCCTCTTTTATTTATTTATTTACTTAAAGATTTTATTTATCGGGGTGCCTGGGTGGCTCAGTGGGTTAAGACACAGCCTCTGGCTCAGGTCATGATCTCAGGGTCCTGGGGTCGAGCCCCGCATCCGGCTCTCTGCTCAGCGGGGAGCCTGCTTCCCCACCTACTTGTGATCTCTGTCTGTCAAATAATAAATAAAATCTTTTAAAAAACTGCATTTATTTATTTGAGAGACAGTGAGAGAGAGGGAGTACAGAGGGAGAGTAAGAGATCCCAGGTCACCTGGGATCATGACCTGAGCCAAAGGCAGGCACTTCACAGACTGAGCCACCCAGGTGCCCTCTATTTCCTCTTTTAATGAAAGATTTGTGTATTCTTTGCCATGAAATGGTTATCCATCCGTTTGCCAATCAATATCGAGAAGTGGTCAGTGTAGATTCGATTTAGAAAAGAAGGGTGGGGCACACTGAGCAGTGGCTCTTGACCCAGGCTGCCTCTGAAAAGCACCCCGGGGAGCTTTGGAATTCTGATTTAATTGGTCTACTTTAACATCAGAATTGTTTAAAAAGTGAGAATTGCTTTCATGTTTGTAAATCGTCTTGTACTACAGAGTTCCTCAAAGTTTCCTGTGTGCACATTCTCGTTAAAATGAATGCAGGGGCTGTTCAGTAGGTCTGGATTGGGGCCCAAGATTCTTCACGTCTAACCACCTCCTTGGTGATGCGGTTGCTGCTGGTCCGAGGACCACACTTTGAGTAGTAAGGCCCACAGCCCTTATTGCTAAGGATGCAAGCACCTAGCAGGGAGCCCCTGCCTCTCCTAGCACCAGCTGAGGGTCACCAGCCCTGATTTCCTGGGGAGGAGACACCACCCTCTCAAGGTCAAGCTGGGAGCAGTGTCAAGGACGTGGCAAGGATCCAGCTCCAGGGCTGCCTGGGATCCTCACTCCCAAAGCAGCCACGGGTACCCCCCTGGTGAAACCTCAGTCTCCCTCCTGGCTTCCACAGATGTTTGGTGGTTCTGTTGGCCATTCTGTGGTAAACGAGGAGGCCAAAATTTGGCGGAGACTCATACTGTGTTGGAAGCCAGAGAAGCAGAGTGAGGAGGACAGGAAAATTATGTAGCCAAAGCCTGGTGCTGCCACAAAGACTTCAAATTTTCTTCACTGGACCACAGGGGCTGGGCCTGAGCACTTCCTGACAAGGCGCTGATGCCCCTAGGACAGGACACCCAGCCGGGCTGAATGCCCACGGCCAGCCTCAGGGGCATTGGACTCGGGTTCTTCTCGACTCCCTCTAACTCACATCGGACGGGATTTTCTCCCATCCTTTTAGTTCTACCTTAAGCTTTACAATACACTTCCCTTTTTTAATTTTTTCTTTACCTTACTATATCTGTGATCTTAGGCAATTGACTTTCTGGACCCCTCAGTGTCCTTACCTTTAAATGGGGTCATACTAGCCTCCTAATTCAGAGGATTGTTTTAAGGATTAGATGAGGAGATATTTAGCAAGAGCACTCTGGGAATTATTTTACCACACTGATGATATCTGCCTGCTTAAGGACATTTTGAAAAGCATATGGATCAGGGTTGGAAGAGACCTTAGAGGAGGTCTGGTTCATGGTACTCGATTTTATAGACAATATCAAATGAGCAATATCAAAATAAGTTTTAAAAAAAAGATGCCTGTTGGATAGCAGTTTTCATGTAGCTTAAATTAGGTGTTTAGGTAGCTTAAGTCAGTTTAACTATTGATGTCTTACAGTCTTTACGTAGAACATTTCTATAACAAAGCACACATGACACACTTCATAAGATGACTTCAAAATAATACTTTCTTTCAATAATTGTAAGAACTCAACTAGTGGGGTTTCGAAAGCAATGGCGGTTTCTACACTTGGAATATGAAGATGTTTTTGAATCTTGAGGTAACTTAGCATCCAACTATTTTTTAAAAAGTTTTATTTGTGCCTGAGCTTACACTAACAGTGCAGGAAAATTCTGCTCTGGGTAGTTGCAGAACAGATCCAAAGCACCCTGCAAGGAAATATCCAGGAGCCCTACTCAAGGTTCTCTCAACCCTTTTCTTTTGTATTACTGAGGACAAGTTAATTTCTGAACAAAAAGTAGTACTTCCCCCATTTAATGCCCTTTGCCTCTAAATATAATAGTTGGTATCAAAGGGAATTAATTCCATCTCTAGCTAAGTTCTTGAATTTATCCAGAGTTTTCCTATAACTCAGTTGCTATCATGTCGCTCTCCTGCTGAAAATTATTCAATATGTCCTTTTCGTGGGATCAAGGCTAAATTCCTCACGCCAACATTATTTCCTAGTCTGGCCCTCAAATCTCTTTATTATCATAATTGTTCCAAAAAAATTGTACCTACTACTGCTATTACAAAAATGCAGTATTACAAAAATGCATCTATCTTTGACAAAGCATTCACTATATCCAATCATTCTGCAAGGTCATTTATGTGGACAACCCCATTTATGACTAGATACTACTTGTTATCCTGAGTTCACATATGAGAAGTCCAGCCACAGGAAAGTCCCATTCCTTACTCAGCTATGGGGTGAATGAGCTTGGACTGAGATTCAAGACACTGAGATACAAAATAATTGCAAACTAGCTGCTGTAGCTCCAACCATCACAGCTGCATTCCAGGAAGGAAGAAGGGGAAAGCAAAGTGACAAAAGCCTCACCTAAGAACTTCAGCAGCCTACATACCATTCTCACAAACTTTGTCACATGGCCACTCATGTGTAGGGAAGTTTGGGAAGTACAGTTTTTTTGTGTTTTTGTTGTTGTTTTTTTCATTTTGGCATATGGCTCACCCCAACCAAATCAACGTTTTTATGGGGAAAGGTAAACACTGGGTGACCTACCAGCTGTCTCTGCCCTGAGGCATGACATCCTCTCTCATTCTGGGGAAGAATTCCATTAATTCGAACTGAGGCTGAAGGTCCCCCATGCCATGGCCATGTGTCAAACTGACTTTTTGCCTTCCAGTTTCTTCTCTGGGATACAAGGATATGTGGAGTGCTGAGAGGCACATCTGTCACTCCTCTGGGAGTGGGGGTGATAACTTACAGAGTGCCCATAAACACGGTTACACTATTGGCTTATCAAAAGAAGATGAACACAACTTTGTACATTTTACATTCAAGCCACGATTCCACTTGGTCTGTGACAATATAAAAACCATAGGTCATCTGTGTCCTTTTCCTAAACATTCCACTCACCCTATGTCTGGCTTCTTGGTAAAGGGACACACCAGTGTAGAGTATTCTCATCTTTTTCTCTCTCACAGACTTTGACTAGTTCTGTCTCTCCGTTTACATTGGTACACTGTACTTGCACACATCAGTGCATGGGCTCAGCCCATGGTCCTCACCTGAAAAAACATATACGGTGCTATTGAGGGACTAATAGTTACTGAGATTTTATTTCCTTTGGCTTTTTGGTTTTTCTCAGCAATGTTAAACTGACTTCTGCCCAGCATTCCAGAATGTTCCAAAGGTGAGGGTAGTGGAGAATTCCTGGGGCACTCGTTCCTACCCTTGGGATGTAAATTGGCTGCTATTAGAGTATTTTAATAGATGAAGATTTGAAGTAAACTTGGGATTTCCTTCACAATGCTAATTTGAGTGTTTTCATTTTAAATAGATAATTTAAAATGTCAAACATTTTTCTTTGTGTGTGTATATATGTGCATCTATGTCAATATTCATACTGTCGGCTTTTTTTTCACATTATCAACTTTTAATTTTAAAGTCTGTTACAGATTCATGGGGAAAAGGGGAAGAGTGAGAACCATTTGCCATGTATCACTATTTCAGTTCTGGTGAGTTAGTGCAGCCTTACGTATCCTGACAACACGAGGACAGAGGAAACGGAGACATTTTCCTAGAGGGAAAAGTGCACAGCTTGGGAACCAGGCCCGTGTTGGAAAACAGGCTCACATGTTCATTGGCAAACTTCCTAAATGGTTTCAAATGTTAGTTTTCTCATCTGTGAAATAGGACGGTAAGGGGCAGAGAGTAACAGCTAACATTTATTGAAGATTTCTCATGTGCCACATGCTAAATGCGTTACATACATTATCTCGTTAATTCTCACCATGTGTAATGACCATCATCAGTATCTGCCTGGGAGCTGCTGAGTCGGTGATCTGTGGCTGCATAACAGGCCCTGAAGATGCGGTGGTCAGCAGCACCCATTTCTTTGGCTCACCGGGAGATGGGCATTTAGGCAGGGCCCTGCTGGTTTCCGGTGGGCCCCTTGTATGTCTACAGTTGGTGAGGCAGCTCTGCCTCTGGGGCTTGGCCCCTGGGGTGACAGATGTGATCTTCACAAAGCCAAACCCCCCAACGGGTGAGGGAATGGCCTACAGCCCTCGATGGGAAGAAATCCAAAGTCTCAAAGGAAGGAGAGGCATGGCAGCCTGGTTTGCACACAGTCTCTCCCACACTGTCTACCTCAGAGCATTGTCATAAGGATTCATGAATAATGATAGCTAATCTTGCCGAATTCTCCCCGTAATCCTGTGATGGAGGTCCGATTGTCATCTCCATTTTACGGATAAGTGAGCCAAAGCAGAGAGATGGTTCAGGTTCTTTCCAAAGTTGCTCATGACTAATAAGGAACCAGATCGAAATGCAAGCAAACTGGTGACATGAAATGCAGTGAGATGTGACGAGGGTGGTGCCTGGGTTCATGTATTATACCAATGTCACTTTCCTGGCCGTGACCATGTGCTATGGTTATGTATGATTTTATCATTGAGGGAAGCTGGGGGGAAAGTGCGTGGGAACCCTGAACTGTTTCTTGCAACTTCTTGCAAATCTGAAACTATTTTAAAATATGAAGTTATTTGAAAACCATCGAAGCAGTTCAAACACTTAGCTAATGCTCTGTACCCACGTAAGGAGCAAAGCATCGTGCCTGGTCACACAAGTAGGTGTTTAATAAATGTTCGCTTCCTCTGCCGAAAGCCCATTATCTGTTTAAAAGACCAAAGAGATACCATCTCAAGTGTAAGAATGGGAGCCACCCACCGCAAACAGCCGAGGAAGGGACAACTCAGATCTGGCCAGAGGAAGTCTGGGATGCAGCAGCACTGGTCTCCTGTTAGGAGAAGCTCTGGAGTTATAGGGCAAATGCAGATGTGTTTCAGGACTTCTGCTTTTCTAAGATTACTTCTCATCCCGGAACTGGGAAAACTGGTGGGGAGTCTAATTAAAAGAGAACAGTATGATATAGGAACGAGTCTAGCTTGAGAGGGTCAAGCTAGGGGTGCTTTCTTACCTCTTAAAGTTAGCAGAGAAAAATTCTTGAACAGAAAAAAAAAAATACATTAGCAAATGATAGGCTACAAGTAGACCTGGCTAG
>ML099444.1:14917-80865 GCA_003697995.1 Taxidea taxus jeffersonii | reverse complement strand
ACACACACACACACACACACACACACACACACAGACACACACACACACACACACTTCAATACTTCAGCATCCTGTCCCTCACCTCTAATGTCTGCCCCCTTCCCTCTTATCTGCTCCATTTAAGGGGCTTCCTTTCCTTTCCTTTTAAAGATGAGGTTTTAATTGATTTTGATCAACTCCAATCTGAGCTCTATACTCAGTCCCACATTAGGAGTAGTCTTTAATAATCTAAAGAAAGAATTCAATTGTTAAAGGAAAATAATAATAAGAAACCGTTGGCAGAAATACATGTATCGAGAAACAAAGAACTTGGTCGCAATGTGGATAAGACTGACTTTTTTTTTTTATTTGTCAGAGAGAGAGGGAGAGAGAGTGAAGGAGCACAGGCAGACAGAGTGGCAGGCAGAGGCAGAGGGAGAAGCAGGCTCCCTGCTGAGCAAGGAGCCCAATGTGGGACTCGATCCCAGGACGCTGGGATCATGACCTGAGCCGAAGGCAGCTGCTTAACCAACTGAGCCACCCAGGCGTCCCAAGACTGACTTTTTTTTTAAGAATTTTTTTGGAGATGGCAGGAAGAGGAAAGTAGTTGGTACTTTAAGACAATGTTAGGGACAATTAGGAAAATATATTACTATTTCAGGGTAACTAACAAATGATCATCTCTCTGTTATGACACTGGAGTGACAGCCTTTACAGGTCCTGAAATTTGCATGGCCAATAGTGCACACAAGTGTTCATTAATAGTAACTTTGTAGAGCAAGGAGATACCAGCTAGCAAAAATGTAGTGCCCAAAGTGTTAATTCTGGAGCCCTGGAAACCAGTAAGGCTCATTTATCACATGGCTATCCAAAAGGACAAAAGAGGGGACTATTCACTTACCACGACCTGGCAGAAATGTCTGAGGAAAGCAGTGAAGCAGGCCATGCCAGCTTTTACACATGGAACATTTCTTGGGCAACCAGGTGTCACAGGGCACAGACTCACAGTTTTCTTTGCTCCACTCATGCTCACAGTTCCAGCCATAGGAGGAGGGAGGGCAGGCACAGAAGGACCAAAGCACGCAGGTTCCCTCATTCAGACAGCAGGTTTGTTTAGCTTCTTAGTGTCCTGGATTCCTGTGGACAGCACAGACTGGAAAGACCAATGACAAGAAGCAGGCTCCTCCTGAGACCGAATTCTGTCTTCTCTTAAGGCCATGTCTCCCTGAGAGGGTAGTGCAAATTCATCATAGTAGCTCAACCCAGCAAGTTTGATGGCTTTGGAAATGGCCATGCTCAAAATCACACTGGAGGAGAAGCGCTTCATCTTTCTGTGGTCCATACCTCCTTAGGCATGATGTCCCTCTGACTTCCTGGGGACCCTTCCTGCTCAACTATTCTCAAAATTTTCCAAGAAAAATTGAAGAGGAGGAAATTCTTCCTAACTCATGTTATGAGGTCAGCATTACCATGATACCAAAATCAGACAAGGACATCCCAAGAAAGGAAAACTACATACTAATATCCCTGATAAACATTATGAATAATCTCAAAAATATTAGCATACTGAATTCAACAATACATTTAAAAGACCATATAACATAATCAAGTGGGATTCATTCCAGGATGCAAGGATGGTTGAACATGTGAAATCAATTGACATGATATACCACATTAACAGAATGAAGGATAAAAATCATACGATCATCTCAGTAGACACAGAAAAAGCATTTGATAAAATTCAATTTCCACTTATGATAAAACTTTCAACAAAGCAGGTATGTAAAGATTGTATCTCAACATAATAAAAGCCATATATGGCAAGCCCACAGCTAACATACCCAACAATGAAAAGTGGAAAGGTTTTTCTCTAAGATCAGAAATAAGACAAGGCTGACTACTCTTTCCACTTTTACTCAAGATAATATTGGATGTCCCATTCAGAGTAATTAGGCAAGAAAAAGAAATAAAATTCATCTAAACTAGAAAGGAAGAAATAAAACTGTTACTAGTCAGTCAATATGATCTTATATGTAGAAAGCCCTTAAGACTCCACCCAAAACTGTGAGAATAAACAAATTCGGCTAAGTTGCAAGGTACAAAATCAACATAAAAAATCCATTGCATTTTATACACTAACAGTGAACTATCAGAAAGAGAAATTAAGAAAACAATCTCACTCCCAGTTGCATCAAAAACAATAAAATACGTAGAAATAAATTTAGCCAAGGAGGTAACATACCTATATATTGAAAAATACGAGACACTGATAAAAGGAGTTGAAGAAGACAGAAATAAATGGAAATATATTTGTGCCCATGGATTGGAGGAATTAATATTGTTAAGATGTCCCTACTCCCCACAGCAATCTACATATTCAGTACAATCCCTACCAAAATTTCAACAGCATTTTTCACAGAAATAGTACAAACAGTGCTAACATGTATATGGAAACACAAAAGGTCTCAAATAGTTACAGTAATCTCGAGGAAGAAGAACAAAACTGGAGGCATCATGCTCCTTGATTTCAGAACATTGTACATAGCTCTAGCTACCATAACAGGATGGTATTGGGATAAAAACAGACATGCATACCAATGGAACAGAATAGAGGCTCCAGAAGTAAACCCATGCACACGTGTTCAATTAATTTATAATAAAGAAGGCAAGAATATACAATAGGGAAAGATATAAATGGTGCTGGGAAAGCTAGAGAACCACATGCAGAAGAATGAAACTGGATCACTATCTCACACCATATACACAAATTAACTCAAAATGGATTAAAAACTTGAATGTAATTTCTGAAACCATAAAACCTAGCAGAAAATATAAGCAATTGGCTCTATGACATCAGTCTTGGTGACAATTCTCTGGATTTGACACCAAAGCAGTGACAACAAAAGCAAAATTAAACAAATGGGACTACATTAAAAGGCTTCTGCACAGCAAATGAAACCATCAACAAAAGAGAAAGGCAATCTACATAATGGGAGAAGATATTTGCAAAGCATATATTTAAAAAGGGTTAATATTCAAAATATATAAAAAAACCTCATCCAACTCAATATTTTTTTTAATTTTTTTAAAGATTTTATTTATTTATTAGTCAGAGAGAGAGAGAGAGCGAGAGCACAGGCACACAGAGAGGCAGGCAGAGGCAGAGGGAGAAGTAGGCTCCCTGCTGAGCAAGGAGCCCGATGTGGGACTGGATCCCAGGATGCTGAGATCATGACCTGAGCCGAAGGCAGCCGCTTAACCAACTGAGCCACCCAGGCGTCCCTCATCCAACTCAATATTAAAAAGCCAGTTAAAAACAGGTACAGGATCTGAAGAGACATTTTTCTAAAGCAGATATGCAGATGGCCAACAGACACATGAAAAGATGCTCAACATCACTCATCATCAGGAAAATGCAAATCAGAACCACAATGAGATGTCACCTCACTCCCATCAGAAAGGTTACTATCAAAAAGACAAGAAATAACAAGTGTTGGTGAGGATATAGTAAAAAAGGAACCTCTGTGCACTGTTACTGGGAATTCAATTGGCACAGCCACTGTGGAAAACTATATAAAGTTTTCTCAAAAAAACTAACAGTAAACTACTATATGGTCTAGCAATTCCATTTCTGGACATTTACTCAAAGAAAACAAAAACACTAATTCAAAAAGATACATACACCCCTACATTCACCACAGCACTATTCATAATAGCCAAAACATGGAAGCAACCTAAGTGTCCATCAATAAATAAATGCCTAAAAATGTGGTATACACACACACACACTGGAATACTCAGACATAAAAAAAGAATGAAATCTTGCCATTTGTAGCAACGTGGAGGGAACTCGAGGGCATTATATTAAGTGAAATCAGTCAGGCAAAGATAAATACCATATGATTTCATTGATACATGAAATCTAAAAAACAAGCCAGTGAACAAGTAAAACAAAATTCGCAGATCCAGAGAACAGACAGGTGATTGCCGCAGTGGAGGGCTTTGGAGGTAGGAAAAATGGGAGAAGGGAGTCAAGAGGCACAAACTTCCAGTCTAAAATAATTAAATCACAGGGAGGTAACAAACAGCACAGTGAGTATAGTCAACAATATTGTATTTCTTTTTTTTTTATCATGAAAAAACTGTATTTAGATTTAGCCAGCTGGACTCGGTTTAGATGATCCCAATTTTGTTGGCAACATCCAAAGCATCATAGTCAGGGGCCAGTCGAACGTATGCCTTCTTCTCTCCATCAGGCCTGATTAAGGTGTTGCCCTTGGCTACATCAATGTCATAGAGCTTCTTCACAGCCTGTTTGATCTGGTGCTTGTTGGCCTTGACATCCACAATGAACACAAGTGTGTTGTTGTCTTCTATTTTCTTCATGGCTGACTCAGTAGTCAGGGGAAACTTGATGATGGCATAATGATCAAGCTTGTTTCTCCTGGGGGCGCTCCTTCGAGGATATTTGGGATGCCTTCGGAGACGCAGAGTCTTGGGTCGTCGGAACGTAGGTGATGTGCGGATCTTCTTTTTTTTGTGACGGTGGACACCTTTCAGCACCGCTTTCTTGGCCTTCAAAGCCTTTGCTTTGGCTTCAGCTTTGGGAGGGGCAGGGGCTTCCTTCTTAGCTTTCGGCGCCATCTTCCAACAATATTGTATTTCATATTATGTAAGTTTTTATGGTGATGGGGGAAAACTAGACTCATTATGGTAATTATTTCAGAGTGTATACAAATATCGAATCATTATGTTGTTCCTCTGAAACTAGTAAAACGTATGTGTCTATTATATCTCAACATATAAAAAAGATATTTTGGTTCAAGGGGAAAAATTTCACTTGAAGAAAGATTAAATTACAAATGATCTGGACATCTTTCACCAAATCCAGAACCTTCCAGGGACTTTGAAATAATCACTCCACCCCCACACACACTGGGCAGATACAATTATCATGGTTACCTTAAGTATTTTTCTTTTTTCATCAATTGCTTCATTCTATGTTTTTAAGATTTAAGAAACTATGTTTTAATTCACCACTTCTCAAATATTACAAATACACTTAATCCTTGAGCAATATGTGGGTTGGGGTACCACCTGTATGTGCAGTCAAAAATCCACATATAACTTTCGACTTCCCCAAAACTTAAATACTAATCGCTTACTCCTGACTGGAAGCCTTCCTGATAACATAAACAGTCGATGAACACATATCTTGTATGTTATATGTATTATATACTGTATTCTTAAAATAAAGTAAGCTAGAAAAAAGAAAACATTATCAAGAAAATCATAAAGAGAAAATACAGTGCTGTATTATATTTATCAATTTTTAAAATTTACATTATCTGTTTGCAAGATGAATCATTTGTGAGTACCTACATTAATATCGTCTGCTATGATATAATTCAGTACAGATGTTATAGGTATTACTAATGTTAGACTTTAAAAATGAAAAGATAATGAAAGAGAAATTCATATTTATTTACAGGTATAACAACTCATGCATTGATAATGCAGAAGCAGCAATTGGATTGCTTTATGGCAGCCTAGTGTAATTGACACAATTGCTTTACAGTAGCAAGCCTGCACACTAATGAAGGAGTTGTCATAAAATTTTTATGGCATGCAATATTACAATCATATTCATAATATAATATTGGAAATAGTTACTTGTTTAACAACCTCTCACCTGTGACGAAAGGCTGAAATGTTTCTCCAATAATGAGATGTATCCTGTATGTTAATGTAATTCTTTGAAAGCAAAGTTAGAATACAGTAAGAAAATGAACACATTATTAATTTTATATTAAATATCACTTACCTTATGCTTATGGAAGGGTGGACTAAGCACTTCCATAAATGACTTTCACACGATGTTCTACACTTAGGCAATGATGATGTTGAAGACACAAAATGTCCCATACATTTCTTGTCCCATACAGTTGTGAGACTTTCATATGAAGACACTCAACCCACCTACATGACAGATAAGTCTTTTAACTATATGGCATATGATTATTTACCATTCATTAAGTGGACCACCATGGAGGTCTTCATTCTCACCTCTTCACGTTGAATGGGTGGAGGTGGAGGAGGAGGAGGAGGAAGCGGAAGGGTTGGTCCTGCTGTCTGAGGGGTAGCAGAGGAAGAGGTTGAGGTAAAGGAGAGGCAGGAGAGGCAGGCGCACTCAGTGGAACTTTATACAAATACATGGTACTACATTTGTATCTTTGGGGTAAATACCCAGTAGGGATCTGAAGGGGCACCTGCACTCTGATGTTCATGGTGGCAATGTCCACAATAGCCAAACTATGGAAAGAGCTGAGATGTCCATCACCAGATGAATGGATAAAGAAGATGTGGTCTATATACACAATGCAATATTACTCAGCCATCAGAAAGGATGAAATCTTATAATTTACATTGATGTGGATAGAACTGGTGGGTATTATGCTGAGTGAAATAAGTCATAATTATCATATGGTTTCACTCATATGTGGAGTATAGGGAAAAACACAGAGGATCATATGGGAAGAGAAGAAAAACTAAATGGGAAGTCATCAAAGAAGGAGAAAAAACCATGAGAGACTCTGAACTATAGGAAACAAACTGAGGGTTGCTGGAGGGGAGGTGGGTGAGGGGATGGGATAACTGGGTGATGGGCATTAAGGAGAGCACGTGATGTGATGGGCACTGGGTGTTCTACGCAACTGATAAATTGTTGAACACTATGCCTGAGACTAATGATGTATCATATATTGGCTAATTGAATTTAAAAAAAATACATGGCAATTTCTGTCCAGCTTTTTTGCTGTTCCATTTCCCTGAAAAATCCTTCCACTGCACACTTTAGTTGCAGTGTCCATACCATAGAAGGGTCTGGGTTGTAAAAGAAGTTGAAAGCAGTTCAGTTGGATTAAAGCCCTTCTGCCAGACTGTCTAATGTCCATTTGTTTTCTGCTCTGCTACCTCTAGGTCTTCTTCTCCATCGTCTGGCGCTGCTAGGGAAGCACCCATCTCCATCAAGCTGCCTTCTGTTCACTCCTCTGGTGTGGTGTCTGTTAGCTGTTGAACTTCTCCACGATCCACATCTGGAAATCTTCCACATCCCACTTTCTTGCCATAGCCACCATCTCATTAATGATTTCCCCGACTGGTTCTGTAGAAATCCTGGGAAGTCGTACAAAACATCTGGACACAGTTTTCTTCAGCAGGGGTTTATTGTTTGAGAATGATGGTTTTCATGGCTTTTCCTATAACAATGATGCCATCTTCACTGGCATAATCCTTCCAGACTTTCATGATATTCTGTTGGGGTTCTCTGCCATAGCATTGAGAGTCCTTCCTATAGAGTATGTATGTAATGAGCTTTAAAGGTCTTCATGACCCCCTGATCCAGAGGCTGAATTAGAGACATTGTGTTTGGGAGCAAGTAGACCACTTCGATGCCTTTGGTGTTGAACTCATGGGATTCTAGGTGGCCAGGAGCATTGTCCAAGGTCAAAAGGACTTTGAAAGACAGTACCCTACTGGTAGGGTACTTTCTGACTTCAAGGACAAGGATCAATGGAACCAATCCAGAAAAAGGTTTCTCATTGTCTAGGCCTTTTTGTATGACCCAGAGACTGGCAGCTGGTGTCCTTCCCTTCCCTTCAAGGTTCTGGCGTTAGTAGCTTTATAGATAAGGATAGTCCCGACCATAAACCTGACTGCAATTGCACAAAACAGTAGTTAGCCTATCCCTTTCTGCCTTAAATCCTGGTGCTTGCTTCTTGTCGTTACTAATAATTATCCTTTGTGGCTTTTTTATCCAGAAGAGAGCACCTTTGTCTGCATTAAAAGCCTATCAGGCAGATATCCCTTCTCCTCATTGATTTTCTTTTCTTTCCTTTTTTTTTTTTTTTTTTTTGAGAGAGAGAGAGAGAGAGAGAGAGAGAACAGGCACATGAGTTGGGGGCAGGGAGCGGAGGGAGAGAATCTTAAGCAGGCTCCATACCCAGCACAGAGCCCATCACAAGGCTTGATCCCACAACACTGAGATCATAACCCGAGCTGAAATCAAGAGTCAGACACTTAATTCACTGAGCCACCCAGGTTCTTTCAACCCCCCACTGATTTTCTTAATAGCATCTAGAAACTTGTCTACTGTCTCTTGGTTGACAGAAGCTACTTATCCTGTTATCCTGACATTTTCTAGGTCAGACCACTTTCTAAAATTATCAAACCATCCTTTGCTGGTATTAGATCCTTCACCATCCCTTTGCTTTAAGTGATCATACAATGACTTCACTTTTTCTCCAATCATATTAGCGTCTATAGATATGCTTTTCTTTTTTTTTTGAATATTTTTTCTTTATGTTATGGTAGTCACCATACAGTACATCATCAGTTTTTGATGTAGTGGTCCATGACTCATTGTTTGCATGTAACACACTAGATATGCTTTTCTTATAGAAGTCCTTCATCCACAGAGAAGCTGCATTTTCAATATGAGAGAGAAAGGTATTTTGGAAAAACTGCAAGATTTTTGTGCCCACTGGCAGAGCTGCAGTGATGGGCTCACGAATTTCCTTTTCTTTCTTTCTTTCTTTTTTTTTTTTTTTTTTTTTTTTTTGCAAAGGTCCTCAATGTCGGATTCAAGATAAACTTGAACGGGTGAGGCACCCACGGCAGCAGACCCCCATCTGTGGTCCATACCAGGCAGCTCCATCTTTTCTTGTACTGTCGTGACTTTGCTCTACTTCTTGGGAGCACTTGCAGCATCAGTAGTGGCACTTTATATGGTCCCAGGGTGTTAGTCAAGGTTTAGGGTATTGTATTCAACATGATGAAAAATACGCAAGACCCGCGAGAGATCGCTTTTTGCCCCGCGATAGGCAATTTATTGCAGAGATGAACTGTTCACACAGACACCATGAGCACCACAGTATTTTAACAGATACCTGCAACATTTGAGCTCACCGCAATAGTAACAGGAACTGGAGATGAAATTACTACAGTAGGACAACATGTACTACAGGTAATTTTTAAAAATGATTTTATTTATTTGACAGAGACACAGTGAGAGAGGGAACACAAGCAGGGGGAGTGGGAGAGGGAGAAGCAGGCTTCCCTCTGAGCAGGCAGCCTGATGCGGGGCTCAATCCCAGGACCCTTGGATCATGACTTGACTGAAGGCAGACGCTTAACGACTGAGCCACCCAGGCACCCCTACTACAGTTAATTTTATGCATTTATGATTTAATACTGCGCCTTTACATTTGTTTACATTTCTCCTGCCTGTAAATGGCACTGTGTATGGTCTGTAAGTGTGTGTGTACATTTTGATACATTTTAACTTTTTATAATAGATTTGCATATATTTTATGGTAGTAAATGATAAAATGGATGAGTATCTGCACATATTTTATGCATTCGTGACAGACCTTTTTCTTTTTCGCTATATGTTGCCAGACTGTGTGGTTCATCTGCTAGTTTTTTCAAATTGTTGCTAATCTCCAAAGATTTCTCCAGTGTACTTATTTTAAAAAATCCATGTATAACTGGGCCCATGCAGTTCAAACACATGTTGTTCAAGGGGTCAACTGTACAATCCTGTATGAGGTGTTTCTGGTAAATTCCTTTTGAATTTCAATTTAGCTAGCAAAAGAGGAACTCTTATGAAGCCTGGATGAGCATATCACAATTCCACTACAAAGGTGCCCAGCAGGATTATGAAATCTTCAGGCAGAGCCTGGACTCCTTCACAACCGTTCAATGATTTCATTAATGCTGGCCACTCCAGGGTTTATAGTTTCTCTCCATGAAGTTTTCATGCAGAATCCTTTTTTGATAGCTTCTCTATATTTCTCCTACCTACAGGGGCAAAGGAGTTTAATTTGGAATACACAAGCCTCCTCGTGGAAACAGATAGGGCCTGCAAATATTTGATTCAATCTCTTCTTTGTTTAGAACAAATTCTCGCCCTTTGAAATGCATGTATCATGAAACACTATGATTTGCTTCTTTTCAAGCAAAGGAACAAACTTTGGGGATAGTATATAGTGAAATGCACTGTGATGGTTCATATGAGCCAGGATAATAGAGGAGAAATGGTCTGTGGGCTTCAAGTCATGGCCAGAGGCCACACTTTAATGGCATCTGCTAGTGTTGTACATTTGCTTATTTTCTTTCCTCTCTTCACATCTCATTTTCTTCATTGTGGGTGTGTATTAATAATACCATCCTTCCCGAGCAGTTTTGAAGTTATAAAGTGTATCAGTATCCTCCTGTCGCTGTAACAAAATATCACAAAATGTAGTGGTTCCAAACAACACCAATCCATTCTCTCACAGTTCTGAAGGCCGGAGGTCTGCAATCAGTTTCACCGGGCTAAAGTCAAGAGATTCAGCTGGCCTGGTGCCCTCTGGAGGTTCTAGGAAAGAATCCATTCCTTGCGTCTTTCAGCTTCTGGAGCCTGTCAGAATTCACTGCCTTGTCTAGCCCATGGATTCTTGTTTGGTCTTCAAAACCCGTGGCATAGAATCTTCAAACATCTCTCTGGTTGGATCTTTGCATCACCTTTTCTCTCAAAGGACTCTCTTGACTTCATTGGACACACCTGGACAAGCCTCCTTATCTTGAACCTTGATTAAATAAAATGTGCAAAATCCCCTTCACCATCGAAGTCGAGTTTGTAAGTTCCAGGGATTCGGCCCTGAGGGAACCAGTATTCAGCAGAAGACAGAAATGTTCTATATCCAGGCCCCCCCGCTGGCAAGGTATACAACAGACAGAACTCTGTGTGTTGTGATGGGACAGGAAGGATTCGTTTAGCAGTGTGGTGCTGCATCAGTGAATGACTCAGCGTTAAAATGACATTTTCCACAGTCTGGGTTTAGTGAATGGCCATAGGCACTTATTTTTCAATATCTACTTGGGCAAGAGATTGATTTATAAGAAAAATAAAGTCATTTAACTCAGTCTTCAAATATACTGTGTAGAATCGGCTATGTATTCCCTCCGTTAAACGGAATCATTTTCATTCTCTCTTCGCTATTACAATAAAAGGAAGTCAGCGTGTTTTTACAGATCAACTTCTAACTTACTGGTCAGTAAAAATACTGTGTATCTGTGTGGGCTTTTTAAAGGTACTTTCTTTTGTTCTTCCAATCAGGCTGAAAAAACTAGGCAGGGCACAGGGTGTCTTGTAACCCAATTTGATAGGGAAACATAGTTGGTGTAGCTATGGAGGAAAAATTAGATAGAGATACAAAGTTTTCATCTCATTATTTTCATTTCATATTTGTCATATCTTGTTGACATTTTCTGTTATCTAATCTTGAACATACTTGAAACTATTATTTAAAAAAATAAAGGACAACATTTTGTCAGCACTCCAATTTATGTGGAATAATTATATTGAAGAGACTATCATTTGAATACTTCAGTTTTATACTGAGTTTAAATTATGGATTTCACCAATATGCAATTAATTGAAGTAGAGACACCTGCAAACTAATGTCATCAAATCAAGTGCATAAGTAAAATGTATACTTAAGTGAAGTGGCCTATCTTCCTATATTCACATATCGTATAGTTCAGAAGGCAGCAGAATTAAATAATGCTTGATCCAGAACAGGCTATTTAATGAATTGCAGTCTTTTGGAGACCTAGGTGACAAAATTCATTCCAGGTGGCTGAGTATGCCATATCTTAGGCAATCTTGCATCTCATGAATGCTCACTGCCGTGTGAACCTGCCATTGACACGCTTTCACTAACTGTGCTTAATAATAGTTGCTTGGGGCTCCTAGGTAGCTCAGTCGATTAAGCGTCTGACTCTTGGTTTCAGCTAAGCTCATGAGCTCAGGGTCATGTGATCGAGCCCCACATCGGGCTCTGCCCTCAGCACAGTGTCTGCTTGAGATTCTCTCTCTCTCCCTCTCCCTCTGTCCCTCCATGGCTTGCTTGCTTGCATGTACACACGCACTCTCTCTCTCTCTCTCTCTCTCTCTCAGATAAATAAATAAATCTTTAAAAAAATAGTAACTAGTTGCTCAAACTCCCTAGACCAGTGGTTTTTTTTAAATAAAGAATTCAGATAAAATGGGATTCAGTGGAGGTCCGTGAATCCCCTGAAGTTATGTAAGACATTGTATGTGCATAGACACACGTTTCTGTGGTATGGTTGAACTTACCATTGGATAGCCAATATCCATTCTCCCCTTGCTTTTGTTACTACAAACACAGATTTTTATGCTGTCTGGAAGGTGCTTATCCAAAGAGTGCATGTGTCTGTATTTCCACTTCACCTGTAGCTGGGGTTGTCCAGCAAGAGTTAAGTGCAAGTGAGATGAGACTTTTAGTCTCTGTAAGAATGAACAGATAGCCAGCATGTGTCCTTTGTTCTTTTACCTTTCCATTCATTCTCCTTTTCACTATCTGGAATGCAGATGTAATGGCTGGAATACCAGAGGCTGTCTTGGGACTTTAAAAATGTCAGATAAATATAATATTTCTAATATTTTGTACTTAGGTAAAATTTATGTACAATTTTCAGATTTATGTATTTATGTATAAATTATGTATAATTTATGTATAATTTTCAGATTTTAAGTATACTGTTTAAAGATCCCTCATGCTCTTTCTTGGTCAATCCTCATATACCACCTAAGAAGCAACCACAAATCTCATTTGTCTTTTCACAGATTGATTTTGTCTATTTAGAATTTCACAGAAAGGAGTCATACAGTTTGTACTCTTTTTTGCATCCATCTTCCTACACTTAGCATAACATTCTTGACAATCATTCATGTTGCTGTGTCTCTCAGTAGTTGTCTTAGTTTGGGGGCTATAACAAAAAAAGGCACATAATTGGGTGGCTTTAACAGCAAATATTAATCTTTGATAGACCTAGAGGCTGGGAGGTCCAAGACCAAGATGCCAGCAGATTCAGCATCTGGTGAGAGCCCTCTTCCCAGCCTGCAATTTGTGTGTGTTCTTGCCGTATCCTTGGCTAAGAAAGAAAATCTCTCTCAAGTTGCTTGTTCTGAGTACACTAACTCCATTTATGAGTGCTCCCCTGCCATGGCCCAACTACCTGCCAAAGGCCTCACTACCATGTACCATCACATTGAGAATTAAGGCTTCAACAGATAACTTTTGGGGGGACACACACATTCGGTCCATAGCGGTAGCTCATTTCCAACCCCTTTTTTTAAAGTTGACTAGTATCTTATGATATGAATGTACCACAGTTCATTCATTTTACTGTGGAGAAACACCTCGCCTGTTTCCAGGCCTGGGCTATTGCAAATGAAGCTGCTAGGCACATGTGTGGACAGGGGTTTATGTGGATACATGGTCTCACTTCTCTTGGATAAATAAAAAGGGTCCAATGGCTGGGTCAGAGGGTAGATATATGTTTATCAAAGGACTGCCAAACAGTTTTCCAAGGTGGCTGTAAAAATTTACATTCCCATCAGCAATGTCCTCACTAACATTTGGTGGTGTCGAGCTTTCTTATTTCAGTTGTTCTAGTGCGTGTGCAGTGGTATGTGATTGAGTTTTAAATCTGTGATTTCCTGACTATTAATGATACAGAAGTCCTTTTTAGGTGATTATCGGATGGACGTTGCATTCTTAATGCAATCTAGGGGTAGAGAGCGAGACCTTTGAGGGACACAATCCACTAACAATAGTACTCGCTTAACTGCTTCTAAAGGACAGCGGGTATTGTTAACTGCTTGATGGCGCTTTCGAGTTTTAAGGAATAACTGAGATGCTCTGAGAGCATTCGGGTCTCTGCGGTAAATGGGGAGAGAGAAAAGTGACTGGGGGCTACTGGAGGCCAAAAGATGCTTTGAGGTAAAACAATGAGAACTTCACTGGGGATTTTAAGTGAGTACTTTGGTGAAGCATGTGATATCAAAGAACACTCTTTATCATACAAATTTCAAGAAAGAGGACCTCATTTACTTGTGCAGCAGTGAGCACACAACAGCTAGCAGACCTAATATGGGCCGCCGCCTTTTTAAAATGAAAGGATTTACTGGGACATAGCCACACTCATCTGTTTGTATACAGTCTGGGGCCGCAGAGGTGAGAAGTTGCAACAGAGATCATATAGCCTGCAAAGGTGGAAGCCTTTACTATCTGGCCCTTTACAGAAAACAATTGTTAACCTCTGTAGCACTAAAAGGGGACCCTTTGGGTGATGTGGGGTAGGGAGAAGCTGTGATGTAGTGCTGGGTACTAGGTCAACATGGGAGAGGGCTAAGAATCTTGGAGGCTGGATCTGCCGTGTTCCAAGCCCGGGGAAGATTTTCCTGGCTTAGTAGCCAAGAATTTGAAGGGGTACCTAGGGACACTGCCGGGTGAAGAGGAGTTAGTGGGCTTCTTTTCTTAATTCCTCTTTGGCGTGGCTATTATACTTGGCTGTACACAGTAATTTCGACTGACATAGTCCTTACGTCCTAAGCTAGATGATACTGATGTGAAGGGACAGGAAAAATCACATGGTCAAGAAGAATGCAGAACAACAGCCAGTCCTGAAATGCCAGTGCACACCGTCCAAATCCCTTTGTCTGACTTCACGCTAACTACGCAGTTAAATCAATTTGTTCGACTCATTCAGGGATTAGAGGGCAAACACAGATCTATGCTCTCTGACCAACTGTAGCTCCCTCAATGAAATAAAAAACTTTGACTTCCTGATTCAAATTGGTTTCATGTGGCCCTGGAGGTACGAGCCCATCTCCCGTGGGCCTGACCGTTCTTACAGCAGCTAACGGCAAGTACTGAAATGTAAGAAAGGCCCCATGGACCCAGCACCAGGGTCCGATGGGAACAGGGTTGAAATGTGCAAAGTTTACTAGTTTTGTGACTTGGAGAAAGTGATCTCATCTCTCTGAGCCTCCCAATTTGGTTTGCTCTATTAAATGAAATAGTATATTGAAAACCTTAACCCAGGGCCAGAATATATTAAATGCTTTTCAAACAAAGTCCCCTGCTTTATCTTCTATGCGTAGGGCCAAGACACCACACTTTGAGCAATGCTGCTATAGGCTGAATTGTGTCCTGTGTGCCCCCCACCACCCCAAAATTCATACAACTGAAATTCTTATCCCTAGATAAGAATTATCTAGAGCTTGGGACCTCTCAGAGGTAAATGCATTTAGATGAAGTTTGAGAGCAGGGCTCATGAGGGGATTAGTGATCTTATAAGAAGAGAGCAAGAAACATCTTCTATGTAAGACACCCAGTGTGTGCTACTTTGTTCTGGTGGCCCGAGCTGACTAAGACAAACAGTGACCTAGTGAAGCTGTCAGGAAAAGCCCACTCCATTCCCACTTAGCTCCATTCCTCGGGATTTTATGGGGGATGTGGTAATTTCAGGATCTATCTCAATAATTTGTACTTTTACAATGTCTGCAATAGAGAACACTCACCAGCTATTCATGCCCTATCATTCTGTACTGACTCAGTATTTTTTTTAATCTTTTGAGATACTTCCAGCCATTAGGAGATACTTTAAATTTCAAAGTGTTGCGCTTCAAACTATGTTTTATTACAAGGCCAAGTAAAGATGAGAGTGGTGTTCTGGCTAAGGATATAATGGATTGGGAGGGTTATGTGGGCCTGGTTTCTCCTTTTTAATAGACAGCATTGTTTAAAGAGCAGTGTTAGGTCCACAGCTGTGCTGAGCACAACGGTGTCCACATATACCCTTTGTCGCCCCATACGCATGACCGCCCCCAACACCCACATCCCCCAGCAGAGCGGCACATTTGTTACCGCTGGTGAAGCTACAGCGACGCATCACTAACCCCTAAAGTCCGCTGTGTACATTAGGGTTCACTCTTGGTGTTGGACATTCTATGAATTGGAACAGATATATGATGATGTGTATCCACCATCGTACCATTCGGAGTAGTTCCACTGCCCTAAAAATCCTCTGCGCTCGGCCCCTTCATCCCTCCGGGCCACGATTTGGGGGAAGTTCAGGGATTCTAATTCAGAATCAGAGTGATAGAATATCTGATTCAAAGCTTCAAGTTCCTAATAACTATGTGCTGCTGTTCTGTGCATAAATATGATGTTGTTCAGTAGCCAGGCCAGGGAACTTCAGGAGTATTTGGAGATGGAGATTTGAAAGCCCAGAGTTCCCGCTGGGACAGTATTTCCTTCTTCTGCCAGTTAGTTCACAGTCAATGGAAAAGCTTTGTTCAGATTTTTTGGGTTTTGCTCCCCTCTCCTTTTTTTTAAAATTTATTTGATAGACAGAGATCACAAGTAGGCAGAGAGGCAGGCAGAGAGAGAGAGGAGGAAGCAGGCTGTCCGCAGAGCAGAGAGCCCGATGCGGGGCTCGATCCCACGACCCTGGGATCAGGACCTGAGCCGAAGGCAGCGGCTTTAACCCACTGAGCCACTCAGGCGCCCCTCCCCTCTCCTTTTTATCAGAGACTAGACATAACACTGACACCTGGTCACGAGAGAAGGTGACAGAGAGAAGCCTACAATTTGCCATAAAATACCGATGAGTTAACAGTTAATGACTTAGGTGGAAAGAGACTTCAGTCATGTCTAAATGGTTCACATAAATTTTACAGAAATTTGCTTTTGCATGAAAAACAAGCTCTGTGAAGTACAGGGGGGTTGTATGTTAGAATGTGGTTCCCCCGTTTTGCTCCCACTGTGCACTGGAATAAAATCCAAATGTTTGCTTCTCTAATAGAGCATGCAAAGGGGGCTAATGTCTGGTGGGGGAAAAGGCCAGAAACATTGTCAGCCTTCAGGAAAGCTACAGGTTTCCCTGAGAAAGTTAGAAAATGAATCCTAAATCTACCCATGGAGTGGGATTTGCAGGGATTTGTCCTGTTCACAGATCTATTGCAGGGTCCAGAGCAGTATTAGAAGAGAGAGGCTGATCAATCAGTATTTGAAAATGAAGGAACAGAAAATGAAGGAAAGCACATGCATTTGTTTGGAAAGAGACATTTTTTCCTAAACTTAAATACCAGGAAAAAAATGTTTTAAGATTTCTATTTTTTTTTAAATAAAAGGAAGTGAATGGGCAAATTAATGCCTTTCATATGGCAGGAAGCTTCCTCTGGGCCGTTTGTTATATAGGCTCTTGCTTAAAAATAATCCAAGAGGGGCACCTGGGTGGCTCAGTGGGTTAAAGCCTCTGCCTTCAGCTCGGATCATGATCTCAGGGTCTTGGGATCGAGCCCCACATCGGGCTCTCTGCTCGGCGGAGAGCCTGCTTCCCCCTCTCTCTCTGCCTGCCTCTCTGCCTACTTGTGATCTCTGTCTGTCAAATTAAAAAAAAAATAATCCAAGAAAGAATGCAACAGTAAAATGTCTTAATGTACTGACACTGTATCTTGGAAACAGAGGGGGCTGGCCTCATAGGCATGGGGTCCATGCAGCAGCATAAGGCAGGGCCCTGTGTTTAGAAGGCCTTGGTTTAACGCTCTACTGTTGCCATTTTGGAACTGATACAGGTTTGGAACAAGAAGTCTCACAGCTGCATTTTGTGTCAGGCTCTACAAACTATGTAGCTAGTCATAGAGCTGAGTTCATATATTACAAGGTCATTACATGCTAACTTATTGGAACAGAGTTTAGGGGAGTTAAAAGAATGTAAATAAAAATAACAATTTTCAACTCTATAATTGGTTAAGAATGCAGTACCCACATAAGATAGCTTTAGACAATCAAGAGGTCTCTAGAATAGGCCAATTGTTCCATATTTTAGGAGAAAGGAAACAAAAGGCTGACAAAATTTATAACATAACATATATTATAATCATTATAATATAGCATTATAATATATAACAGAACATATAATATGTATAATATAATTGTTATATATTATAAGCATTATATATAATATAATCATTATAATGATTATATGCATATAATGTAGTCATTATAATATAATATAACATGATGTCTTATTTGGTGCCCATTTTCTCCCTATTCCTTAACCTTCTTCACTTAGACTTATAATTTAAAAGATAGAAATGTAAAAGAATATAAACAGTATCTCTGATTATAGATCCTCTCAAAGTCTCACAAAAATATTCTCATGAATATTCACCCATAATAATAACTAAAAAAGAGCTTAGAATACAAACAAAAAGAAAAAAAATAAGCTGGAAAAAAAAATAAACCTCTTACCCATGCTTTGGTTCATTAGACAGAGCAACCTAGACTGAAGACGGAAAGACATTTCATTCCTCTTCCTCTCTGATCTCGTGCCTGAGAGATCCAGGATCTATACCCATAAGAAAACTGGGTTGACATTCATCTATTAAGAGAGAAAAACAGAAATGTAACACATCACTAATGCTCCTTATTCTGAGGTTTTTCAATCATCAGTTGTCTGAAGTACCTTCAAGGCAAGAGCGGATGGTTGGTTATCAGTTTAAACTGGACTTTGTAAGAAGTTTTTGTAAAATTGCTCAGTGAAGACACCAACTGTGTTAGCAAAGTTAACATTTTGTTGTGAAAATGAAGGAGCCTGACTTGATTTCTACCTCAGATGGAAGAGCCGTTTCAGAGTCACTGAAAGGGCCATCAGACTTGACAGAACCAACAGGAAATATGACAAAAGGTGGCCCGTGGCTTGTTTTTTGTTACTGCTATCTGTGTCATCATCATCTCATTCTCTAATATGGGACTGTGTGTTATGATGGCTTCAGAATTGGGGGCTTCATATGGGTCTTGGGATATGTCGCTAAGCTCTCAGTTGTCCTATATTGGTAATGCTATCACCCCTGCCACTGAGGAGGGCACCACATTTTAACCGAGTAGGTCAGGGACCTTTGCTGGTGTGACCTCAATCCAAGCTTCAGTTTCCTCATTTATAAAATGAGTTTTGCTATAAGGAATATATTTTGTTTTGCTATAAGGAACTTTGCTATAAGTTTTGCTATAAGGAATATATTTTGTAAAATGTATGTATGTGTGTGTGTGTGTGTGTGTGTGTGTGTGTGTGTGTGTGTGTTTCTTAGAGAGAGGCAGGTGTGTGAGCGGAGGAAGGGGAGGGGCACAGGGAGAGGGAGAAAGAGAATCCCAAGCAGACTCTATGCTGAGTGGGGAGCCTCACGTGGGGCTTGATCCCACGACCCTGAGATCATGACCTGAGCTGAAACCAAGAGTCGAATGCTGTGCTACCCACGTGCCCTGTAAGCACATATGTTTGGATGTAAACATTGAGGTATAGAATAGGTACTCAAAAATTACTAATTTCCTCCTCAATCTATCTTTTTTTAAAAAGATTTTATTTATTTATTTGATAGAGAAAGAGAGAAATCACAAGTAGGCACAGAGGCAGACAGAGAGAGAGGGGGAAGCAGGCTCCTCACCGAGCAGAGAGCCCGATGTGGGGTTCGATCCCAGGACCCTGAGATTATGACCTGAACCAAAGGCAGAGGCTTAACCCACTGACCCACCCAGGCGTCCCCCAGTCTACCTTTTTGAAAGCACCATTTCTCCTTGACATAACGTTATATCTTCTAGAAATTTTTGTGCTACAGTTGAAGCCAAAATATCTAATTTTAATCTTAGCAACTTTATACATGCTGGAAGTTTTGATCAATGTGATGTTCCATTTGGATTACACACACTTCCCCACGAATTACACTTGTAGCGTTCCCATATATAAGGGTGGTCTTGTACTGTGTTACCAGCATGTGCTCAGCAGTCTGAAGCTCTTTGCTTCAACGTCCCAACACTGCCACTTGTTAGCTGTGTGATAGTGAGTATAATTCCTGTGTCAATTCCAACATGTTTTTTCCCCACACCAAGCAGTTCTCCGAGATCAGCCGGGTGTCTTACAATTCGAGTCAATTCTGACACACTCTGTCTGGAGATAGTGTCAGATCCCACAGGTTAAGGGCTCAGTCCTGCAAGACACCCCCGCCCCTAATTTCAGCTGCCAATCCCAAACTCAGGTTTTCACCTGTGCTTATGACTGACTGGCTACATATTAGAGGTTCCAACAACTCCTTCCTTGGTTTTGATTAATTGGCTAGAGCAGCTCACAGAAGTCAGAGAAATATTTTACTTGCTAGATGACCAGTGTGTTATAAAAGAATATAACTCGGGAACAGCCAGATGGAAGAGCGGCACGGGGAAGGCATAGGGCAAGGGTGCCAAGCTGCCATGCCTTGTCCAGGTGCCACACTCTCTCTACATTTCCCATGTTCACCACGATGGAAGTTCTCTAAAGCCTGTCTTTTGGGGTGTTTATGGAGCTTTTGTTACATAGATATGATTGATTAAATCATTGGTCATTAGCCATGGATTCAACCTCTCATCCCTCTCCCTTCCTCAGAGCTCACAGAGACAGGACTGAAAGTTCTAATCTTCCAGCCACGTGGTTGGTTCCCCTGGCAACCGGCCCCCATCCTGAGGTGCTTCCGGAAAGTCACCTCATTAACATAAATTCAGGTGTGATTGAAAAGGGTTTGTTATGAATAACCAAAGACACTTCTTATTGCTCTTATCGCTTAGGAAATTCCAAGGGCTTTAGGAGCTCTGGGTTAGAAGAGGGGATGAAGACCAAACACAAATTTCTTATAAATCACAGTATCACATGCGCAAGTCACTTCACCTTCCTGAGCCTGTAAGGATAATGGTGGTATTGTCTTCAGGGGTTTAATGATAAGGTTATGTGAGTTGACACGTGTCTACTCTTCAGAGCAGTTTCTGGCATAGAATAAGCTGCGAGTAAACATTAGCATTTTTTTATAGTAGTTACTAATGGAGAAAACCCAAGTATAAAACTTTCATCTTCCTATGGAATGTCCCTGTTCCTCCTGTATTAGTGAATTTGCTAGGCACTGAAAACATTTAGTGTCAAGAGGGAACTGTCAACCTGGGTCGTTTGAGGATAGTTTAATAACTACATTTACAAATGAGTAGTCAGAACATAGGAGAACCACAAAGGAAATTGAGTGTCCCCAGGGCTAATAAGGGCTGAAGGCTGTTACCACTCCGGAGCCTTAAGGTATGAGGGGAGGGAAGTGCTCCTGGCACAGAGAACCAGACAAGGCCGTGTGGAGAGCGAAGGGGGAAGCTCTAGCCTTTGATGGAGGAAAGCAGCCAAGATGGGGGAGGGGTGGGCAGAGAGGGAGCTGGGGCGCTAAGTCTTCTGCCCTCCCTTCCTCTCTGTCTCCTGTCTCTGGCCTCTGCTCCCTAATGGCCAATCTGAAGCCCAACTAGAAGGGTCAGAGCAGGCTGCAGAAAGGGGAAGAGGGAGAACCCTTGACAAATGGAAGATGCCAGTTGTAATAATCATGCTGATTCTTACACTTAAAATTTGGCAGTTTCATAAAGTTACATCTGATTCTTCAGCAAGAAGTGTGTTTACTTTTTGTGGAAAGAACATCTTTCATAGAAGGCTATTATCTGTTGAAGTGTGTGGTGTTTCTATGAGCCCTCTAGATGTAGGACTTGAGTTAACTTTGATTTCTCTTGGGGTCAATGAGTCTCATAGATAGAGAAATTAGGTTTCATGGGGGAAAAAATACTATTTGAAACCAAAGCTAATCATCTCATACATATCTGTACTTGGCCAGGAGAGGGATAAGGTTTGAGATTGCGTTGAGGTCAATGCAGTTCATCTCCAAAAATGTAGACTCTGTATATACGTCTTACTGACCATGAACCAGTGGCATCCTCTATTTAAATGAAGACTTATGAAGGAGGCAAAAGAACAGGTGTAAAATGTGATCTTTAAAGACTCTGGTGTGCTTTTAACACCATCCATACCAAAGAACCCCTATCCATTATTCTATCCCTTCTTGTTCACAAAGACACCCCATGTAGCTTCTCACACACATTCTTTTGAACTGCAAAGCCTTGATTATCATTACAAACTTCAGCCTCCTCTTCTCTTTCAGCAGGTTTTGGCGCAAACTCAGCTCCCATTAGGGACAGCCTTGATAGATCCCTCCCTCTCTTCTGCTAACAAAGATTATCAGGTGGGTTGCTAACCGAGTTCACTGACCACCCTCTTTCCTGCCATGGTCAGTTACTTCTCACAGTTGGGCCAGTAGGGAGCAAGACAGTGTCTCAGGTTTTTATCATGGAACTTTCTCTGGATCATTGGGGTTCAGCTTGCACAATTAATAAGAAATTTGGTCTCACTCACACACTCAGTCACTTGCCCATTGTTTTCTAAGCTCTTCCGAGTCACTTAAAAAGAGCATTCAGCTTCCCTTTCTTCATGTCTCTGACAAAATAATAGAACCCAGAATCTTTAAAACCCCACTAAAAGTGCATAGATCCCTCCCCCGCTCCCACTAAAAACGATTTCCCATGTTTCTCTTTATCTGGTGGATTAGTGTGGTTGTTTTCATACCAGGCTGTTGGGAGTTTAATGTTAAGTGTTTCATTCATAATGCTTTGTGCTTTAGAAAAATCTGAAACAGATAAATCCTGATTGTGAACAGAATTTATTTATTTTATTCTTTGTGCTTAACATCACAGGGAACAGTTTAAAACCAGTTTTGTTTGTACTTCAAGACACAGAAAAGCAGTACTTTACAAGCCACAGCCATAGAGATAGAATTAATTAGGGGAAGAATAATAATGGCTTTACAATTTAAAAATAAATGTTTGCTTCTATCAGTAATAAAAGGATAAAGATCACTACATAGAAAAGGCAAAAGGAAAACCCCATACATCTTCCTGGAATAACAAGGCAAACTCATGGGTGCACTAACAACAGAATTTGTACACAAAATAATTAAAACGGGAAATTTCTAGTTTCGCTTTCTTTATTTAAAGTGAATTTGTGACCCTCCTGTTGGTAGTACTTGCAGTAATTCAGTTTCCATCACAAAATAACCTTGACTCATCTTCCCTTCAGTCTGGTCCTCTGCAACAGTATTATTATAACTAACTCACATACAAGTGACAAGTGAGTCTTCTCCAACGCTGGCAGCAGCCCTCCCTCGCAAACCTGTCCCTTCCTCCAGCCACGCAAAGCACCAGACGCAAGCTTGAATCTGGTTGTGAGCTTAAACCGCAGGAGATCAACCTTGCTCCAAATTTTTAAAAATTACTTCTATCGATGTCCCTAAGAGATAGCCACACAGTGTCTGCTTAAACACCTTCCATGAGAGGAGCTCATTCTTTACTAAGGCTTCCATTTCATGTGTGTCTAAATGCGAGATCTTGTCATTGAGGGAACACCTGCCTCCCTGGAACTTTCTAGCTGCTGGTTCTAGGAAACTGCTGAAACATCACAGGTTGATTGTTCTTTCTTTTATATGACATACTTCTTCAGATCTGGAAGATCAGTATCATGTTTTTCTAAGTTTCTTTGCTTTAGGATAAATTTCTGTGATTTCCACGTTATTCACTATCCTGGCTGCTTGCCTTGAGAAGTTTTTTCTAACTTGTGAAAGCTCTTTAGTTGGAACATCTAGAAATGCACGAAACGTATGGGTGTCGGTCTTACCAGTACTGTTAGGCTCTACAATAATGATTCCAAATACCTATCCATGTAGACTAAAAATTGCATTCTTATGTTTTTACCTGGACAAACGATGCTGTGGGCTTCAAATGAAGTTGGAATTGTCTAAAACCTAGTATCTTTTTCAAATGACTTGAGGTGAAACGTGGTCTTTCATTCTAAACTTCAAAAATAAATTTTTGGTATCGACACGCAGAACTCACTAGTAATCCTTCCAAAATATTATGTTGGAGCACATGGGTGGCTCAATCAGTTGAGTGCCTGACTTCTGATTTCAGCTCAGGTCATGATCTCATGGGTTGTGGGACTGAGCCCCAAGTTAGGGTCCGTGCTGAGCAAGCTTAAGATTCTCTCTCCCCCCTCTTCCTCTTCCCCTCTCCCTGCTCACGGGGGTTCTCTGTCTCTTTTTCTTCAATAAATAAATAAATAAATAAATAATATATTTAAAAATATAAAATATTATGTTTATTCCAGGAAGGAGAGAAGATGGCAGTGTAGTGGGAGGACCCTAGGCTTGCTTCAGTCTGTGAACACAGCTAGATAATCATCACGTCATTCTGAATGCTCAAGAAATCGACCTGAGAATGGACAGAACAAACTGCACAACTAGAAGGAGAGGAGGGGTCACTTCAAGGAGGGAATAGGGGATATCCTCATAGGCATGGGCAGTGGTAGAGAATATGCCTCTTGCTGCAGCACAGAACACATATGGCAGGTGATACCAAACAGCTAACTCCCAGAGAGACCCAAACAGCACATCGTGGTGATTGTGGATCTCTTGGGCAAAAGGGCGGTCCACCTTCATGTCACACAAAGAACATTTGAAGGGCAAAAGAAGACAACAAGATGATCTTTGTGTTCTTACAACGGTAGAATTATTATGTGAAAGAGAGATACCATTTTTGTTTGTGATACAAAAAGAGCCAGAAAGGAGGGAGCTACAAGGATTCAGATTTTGGAGCAAAAGAGAGTGATTTCATTTAAACGAGGTTTTAAGCACTTTGTACGATGTAAGCAATGCTGTTTGCTTACTGGGGCCCCTGGGTGGCTCAGTCGGTTAAGCGTCCAACTCTTGATTTCTGCTGAGGTCACAGTCTCGGGTCGTGAGAGAGATCAAGAGCCGGGTCAGGTTCTACACTCAGCGTGGGGTCTGCTTGAGATTCACGCTCCCTCTGCCCCTCCCCACCCACGTGCTCACAAGCCCTCTAATAACTAAATAAGTCTTTAAAAAATACTGTTTGCTTACTTGTCTCCTTTTGTCACCATACTGTGTGTTACATCCCCATGACTTACTTATTTTATAACTGGAAGTTTGTTTTTTGACCACCTTCACTTATTTTGCCCAGTTCCTATCTCTGGCAACTACCAGAGATAGTTTTCTGTTTTCTGTACCTATGAGCTTGGTTGTTGTTGTTGTTTAGATTTCACATGTAAGTGAGATCATATGGTATTTCTTTTTCTTTAACTTACTTTAATTAGCAGAATATCCTCAAATTCCATCCATGCTGTCACAGGTGGCAAAACTTTATTATTTATGACAGTAATGTTCCATTGTAAATGTATGCCATATTCTCTTTGCCCGTTTATCTTTCCATGGACACCTGGTGTTTTTTTCCCCATATCTTGGCTATTAATAACAATGTTGTACTGAACATGGAGATGCAGGTATCTTTTCAAGACATTTTTGTTTGTAAACATCCAGACAGTATTCTGCATTTATAAATACATGATTGTGTATGTGTCTATGAATTGTATATAACAAAAATGAATTATATTTACTATACTGTTTTGTAACTCCCTTTTTTTTAAAATTTAAGCTTTATTTAAACATATAATGTAACCCCACCACCCTCTCCCAACCCCTTTCCCCCACCCCCCTCAGTTTGTTTTATGTCAACTGGAGAAAGACAACTATCACCTCATGTCCCTGATATGAGGAAGTGGAGATGCAACGGGGGTGGGAGTTAAGGTGGTAGGAAAAGTAAAAATGAAACAAGATGGGATCGGGAGGGAGACAAACCAAAAGAGACTCTTAATGTAACTCACTTTTTAATTTAACAGTATTGTAAAAATGTTTCCACATAAGAATATAAATACATTTAGATAGATGGATTGATATCAGTGTATGTATTTATCCAGTGGATCTATATCTCATCTTTTGTAAGATGCACCGTTTTCCATCATATAGACTGCTATAATTTGTTAATCAATCCTCTTTTTTTTAAAGGTTATTTATTTATTTATTTGACAGACGGAGATCACAAGTAGGCAGAGAGGCAGATAGAGAGAGAGGAAGGGAAGCAGGCTCCCTGCCGAGCAGGGAGCCCAATGTGGGACTCGATCCCAGGATCCTGGGATCATGACCTGAGCTGAAAGCAGAGGCTTTAACCCACTGAGCCACCCAAGCATCCCTAATCAATCCTCTTTTACTGGTCATTAGGTTATTCACATTTCTATATGCTTCCTATGTGCTAATATAAAACATTTTTCATTTTATTACAAAACATGCACAATGAATATAATACTCTGATAAATTAAAAAATATTATGTGGACTCTAACTCAATATTTTGGATTTTAATTATATCATTCAATGTATTAGCTTTAAACATCATGGCATCTGAAAATTTGGAAAACATGCCTTTTATATCCCCTTGATACAGGAAGCACATCACTAGAGACTTTGCCCTGGTAGACATCATATATTAGTCATGTGTCAATGGTTCATATTGATAACAGATCACCAGTATTCCATTATTCAACTGCTATTTCTGAGTGATGTGGTAACAGACCAGAACTTGTTCGCACTCTGTATCTGTGCCCGTGGATATTCTAAATCCGGGTTTAGACTTCCTTTGGACCTCCCCTCCCCTCTGGTAAGCATCTGTGTGTTCTTTATAATTAAGAGTCTGTTTCTTGATTTCTCTCTCTCTTTTTCCCTTTGCTCATTTGTTTTGTTTCTTAAATCCCACATATGAGTGATATCACACAGTATTTGTCTTTCTCTGACTGGCTTATTTCCCTTAGCATGATACTGTAAAGCTCCATCCATGTCGTTGCAAATGGCAAGAATTCACTCTTTTTTATGGCTGACTAATATTCCAGTGTGTGTGTGTGTGTGTGTGTGTGTGTGTGTGTGTATAGATAGATATAGGTATATATATACCTATATCTATATCTATCTATACATATATCACATCTACTTTATCCATTTATGGATTGATGGAACTTGGGCTGCTTCCAAGTAAATTTTATCTACTAGTAAATTTTTACATTAGGTCAAACTAAAATAATAGGTGTTCAAATACTACTTAGACAGAAATCATGGGTCATAGCAACATCTGGGACATAATGGTTTTAATTTTGCAGTTGCCATATTTCTAGGATGAACAGTCATTTGGTCCCATTTCTGGCAATCGCGATTGGTACTTTTACTGTTACTCAAGATTGTTCCTGGGCACCTTCAGTACTAGTTGACTTATTCTCTTGGCCCCTTATTATGTCAAGGTGGGAAGTGATGCCTAAAGTGTTCCTAGTTAGTGGATGTAAATAAGATTCCCATTAGAGATACTTGCACTTAGTAGGAAGAGTCTTAAACATCAAAGGACTTCAGTACTCAAAGGAGTTATGCTATATTAATGGTCTGCAATTTAAGAAACAAAACTGATGAGCAAAGGGAAAAAAAGAGACAAAGCAAGAAACAGACTCTTAATTATAGAGAACACACACTGATGGTTATCAGGGGGGAAGGAAGTGGAGGTTGGGGGAAACAGGTGATGGGGATTAAGGAGTACACCTGTCGTGATGGGCACCAGGTAATGTATGGAGGTGTTGAATCACTATATTGTACACCTGAAACTAATGTAATGTTGTACATTGACTAACTGGAACAGAGATAAAAACTTAAAGAAAGACAATAATGGCCTGGCACGAAGAGTGGCTTACATCTTGTAATGGACCATATTCCTGCTCTGCAAGTCACAAAACCACAGACTATTCCAATAAAGCCTACCTTTAACACAGGCCCTCAGGAAGAGAGTATTTTTGTTCTAAATTCTGAATTTGCCAAGTTCTGACATTTTCGTAAATCACGATAAAATTGAATTCCTAGCTGTTAGAGCAAAGTAAAATTTCTGTAACTGGTTTTTTTAAAAATTTGGTTACTCCTCAGTTATTATACTTAATCTTGTGAACTGACAACAAACAATTCACAGGCCTGGCCCGGCCTGCAGGCCATGCTATGAGCAGTGCTGCACTGAGATATTCTGGACAGGAAGGGATATTCGATACAAGCTCTTGGTTCCCCACCTACCCCCCCCCAACCGACAATACCACAACTGTCTTACTGTCACATACCAGCAGAAAGTGGGGAGCATGAAGGTATCACTGTTTGGAGGATATCACTACTATATGTAATAATACTCAGTAATGAGTAATGGCAAAAGGATACCATTAATACCATCTTCTGGCAATCATTATGATGATCGTTTTTCAGTTCCATAATACATGAGAGGAATTAATTCACTCATCAAATGTATACTGAGCATCTATGTGTGTAAGAGACTCTGGCCTAAGAGTTATGGACACATCACCATATAAAACATATAAGCCTTGGCCCTTATAAAGCTTATGTTGTAATAGGAAGTCTTCCAAAATACAGAATCGGTTTTCAGTGGACCCTGCATTTTCTCCCCACTGCTGTTGGCACAAATGCTTGATAAACCTCATTAACTTTATCACACTTAATTCTTAGCTTCTTTCTTTCATGACAATTTTTCAATGAGTTTGGACCATTAGTATTTATTTCCTGACCTAAGGGTATAATTTTGGAGTGCTTCTCATTTGCCCTTTTCTGAGCAATTAAAAAAAAAAAAACATTTAGGGGCGCCTGAGTGGCTCAGTGGGTTAAGCCTCTGCCTTCGGCTCAGGTCATGATCTCAGGGTCCTGGGATCGAGCCCCACATCGGGCTCTCTGCTCGGCGGAGAGCCTGCTTCCCCCTCTCTCTCTGCCTGCCTCTCTGCCTACTTGTGATCTCTATCTCTGTCAAATAAATAAATAAAATCTTAAAAAAAAAACATTTAAAAGTGGCATTGTGGAGGTGTCTCTGATCAATTCTTTCATTTGTATTAATATGACCAATGCCCTCCATGGAAAAATGAGGACCAGAAAGAGGAAAAAGACTACTGATTTGCAGAAGTACATGCCTGAAAGTGAAAATTACAAAACAGGAAGTTCAGCTTACCATTTTAAACATGGAAACATTAACCACAATAATTATTTTTAAGTACCAATCTACATGACGGATCCTGGAAAATAAGTTTATGAAATGAATTATCCTGAGAGCTGCTAGTGGATAATAAATTGCAATGGAACTGTGAATGACCTGCTTTCCAGCATGAACAGCACTGGGAAATACCTGCAAAAGCCAGATCTGTCATTTACAAACAACTTGACAGGTGGCTTTTAATGCTGTGTGACTCCGAGCAAGTGACTTCAGTGCTCTGGGTCTGTTTCCTTATTTGTAAAATGGTGATAGAATGGTCCCTTTCACAAAGGGTTGCTATGAAGAGTAACATGATTTTTTCTGCAAGGTGCTTGGCATAGGGACTGGTACATAGTAAGTGTTTAATAAGTATTAGTGATTCTGGAGGGGACTGAGGCTACTGTGAGGACCTACGTTTTTATATTTGATTTCTTTTTTTAAGATTTATTTATTTATTTGAGAGAGAGAGAGCAAGCAGGGGGAGGCACAGAGGGAGAGGGAGAGGCAGAGAAGCAGACTCCCTGCTGAACATGGATGCAGGTCTTGATCCCAGGACCTTGAGGTCATGATCTGAGCTGAAACCAAGAGGAGGAGGCTTAACTGACTGAACCACCCAGATACCCCTATATTTGATTTCTGAACATTTTTAGAAACAGCTGTCAGAAAGAAATTCCTCCGCTAGTTGTTCAGGAAGAGTGAACCAGCCTGATAATTTTTAGATTTCTGAGGGAAACGACCATTTGGGCTTTCTACTATAATTAATTTGAGAGACAAAAAGACATTTTTAAAAATCCTAATTGCGGCATTCTACCAAATACCAGTAGCAGTCTCCCCAGAAGTTAACAAGAAGAGTTGGGTTCAGAGCATGTAATGGAAATCAGCCAAGTTCCAAGAAGTAGATTACAGAGGTTATGAGTCATTGGTCAGAGAGAGCAGATTCCTTTGCTTGTCCCCAGAGCAGAATGTTCTCTGAAGACATTTCCTCCTAACCTGTTCAGCGATTTCCTGCCTCTTCACTGCTACAATCTGCTACTTCAAACAGGCTTGGCATAGTCTCCTAGAAGAAACTGTTCTTTCTTGGCCCTGACTGAAATGACTTGATGAGAGTCTCCCTCCTTTTCAGAATATCACTAGTCAAGCCCTACTTCTTAGAGGTTGAAACTCTAAAAGTCTCATGTTCTAGAACATTCCCTTGAATGCAGAATGATGCTTAATTTAATAAAAATTTGCTAATTACCATTAGCTATACATTCAGAAGTAAAACTGTGGCATCAGTCTTAGAAACAAACATATCCTGGAGAAGAACATAGTGTTTGGTGTATCATAGTTATTTGATACCATTATCAATTAAAAAATAAATGGATAAGCTCTTTTTTAACAGTAGGAAGTTTTACTGTTTCCCTTTTTCCTGGAAATTAAATTTTATTCCACTTCAGTCACACATCTTATCCTGTCTTTATCCATTTAGAAAATATTTATAAGAATCAAAATTAACTTTTTAAAATTCCCATGGTCATTCATCTTTATGTACAAAAAAATTCTTTGTTGTTGGATTAACTATGTTGGCAATTACTAGAACACAACCCAAAACACTATATAGCACACGATTCAATATATAATTATTAAAGACTAAAAGTAAAAATTTGTTAAACCCTTTTAACTAAGTGCCTGAGTGGCTCAGTCAGTTGAGTGACTGACTCTTGATTTTGGCTCTGGTCATGATCTCCAGGTGGTGGGATCGAGCCCCGAGTGGGTTCTGCACTCAGCAGGGAGTCTGCTTAGAGTTTCTCTCTCCCTCTGCCTCAGCCCCTCCCCATGCTTGTGTACAAGCTCTCTCTCTCAATTAAATAAATAAAATCTTTTTAAAAGTACCTCTCTTGATGACATGACTAGGGATTTTTTTTTCTAATTAACTTATATTTCTGGATGAATGTTAATTATACAAAAAGAATTCCACATCAAGTCTATTCTCACTGTTTGCTCTTCTAGATCTAAGTACTGATAACCCTTCATATAAATAAGTAGATGGGAATAGAACTTTAATGAAAGTTAAAGGTATAAGACTCCATTCTTTTAACTCCTGAATTAGGTACTCCTATTTTCTTGAACACACAAAAAACTGGAGACCACCTGTCATGCTAAAGGATTTGTTACCAAGTCACTAGAGTCATTTGCTTTTCCAAGAGCAATACTAATATTTATAATTATTTTTTGACACCCACATATTTCAATGCTCTGAGGGGAAATGTATTATAGTAACATTTGGACAGGAGAAAAATAAAGTAATAGAATTGTACTTCTGTAAAGGCGGGCTGCAAAGGGGTTGGTATTACCAGTTTTAGGTAAGAGCATATAGGAAAGCTAGGATCTGGAAATTGATTTTCTTAGAGTTCTTGGTGCCTATATACTCCTTGGGAAGGCTGTGTATTCCCATGATAACCCAAACCCACTCTGAAGACTGTTCCACCAACAGAACAGCAGTGACAAAGCCCTTTTTAAGAAACTACACTTATAATATTTGAAGTCATGCTCATTGTAATTAGTCTTTTTTTTTTTTTACCATTTGTAATGTTTGAACTTATGCTCACTCTGCACAATTCAAATGATACAGAAGGATGCAGAGAAAAAGTAAAAATCCTTCACCTTCCCTCAACCCCTAATTCCCAGGGATAACCACTTTCTAGTAATTTGCTATGTAACCTTTCAGATATCTGGGGTCACTTGCCTCTATCTGCCAAGGAGGATTTCATTTAACAGGACGATCTTGTGCTAGCTGTGTTCAGTAGCCCCCCGGGGTAAGTGTGGAGCTTTTCATTCCATGTCACCATGCCCCTGCGGGGAGCCCATCATAGGCTGATTGGCCTAGAGTCAGACCTTGAGATGAAGATTCATGTGTGGGTGATTTATTAAGGAACTGTTCCGGGGGAAACTGATAAGGTACTGAGGGAAGCAGGGCAGGGAAGGGTAAGAAACTAAGCATAAAATGTAATCATTTTTTGTTTTTGTAAACTGTGTACCTTGGAGCTATTTCCATCCTATGACATATGTTTCTGGCTCAATGTTTTAAATAATTACATGGTTTTCCAATATTCTATGATATGGATGTGCCATAACATCTAATCTTTGCTGATGTTCCTAAAAAGGGAAATTCCAAGTTTTTGGTCTTGAATGCAATTTACAAAACACCCACATTTCCTTGGACACATATAATTACTCTGTAGGAAGTATCACTAGGAATGCCATTTGCTGAGTCCAATTTATTCAAATGCTTGACAACTGTTATGAAATTTCCCTTTTAAAAGGCTATAACAACATCACCCCACCATCAATGTGTACAAAAGTGCTCCTTTCCCCCCGTATATTTGCAAACTCTCAAGTTACTGATATTTACAATATTTTGGGGAAAGTGATAATATAATGACTACCAATATTACTAATGAGGTTATGGGTTCTTTTTGTATACATCAGCTATTTGGGTTTCTTCTGTAAGCCATCTGTTCATGTCCTTACCCTGCTTTTTTTAAAAAAAAGATTTTATTTATTTGTCAGAGAGAGAATATGCACAAGCAGTTAGAGAGGCCAACCGAGGGAGAAGCAGTCTCCCCACTGAGCAAGGAGTCTGATGCAGTACTTGATCCCAGGACCCTAGGATCATGATTTGAGCTGAAGGCAGATGCTTAACCAACTGAGCCATCCAGGTACCCCTCTTTTCCCTATTTTTTTGTTACGTGTGTCATTTTCCTATAGTTTCCAAGATTTAAAAAATATTACGGATGACAGTTCTTTGCCTGATAAATGTCCTGAAAATATTTCCCCCAGTCATTTGCTCATCTTTTAATTCTGTTTATGCTCCTTTGTCACATAAAACTTTTCCATTTTTATGTGACAAATTTCATCAAGCTGTTTTTTTGTGGTTTCTGTGTTCACTGTCTTGAGAATTGCAGAAGGGAAGAGGCGAGGGGGATGGGGTAGCCGGGTGATGGGTATTAAAGGAGGCCATGTGTTGTGATGAGCACTGGGTGTGATATGCAACTAATGAATCGATGAACACTACATCAAATACTAATGATGTACTAAATGCTGGCTAACTGAACATAATAAAAAATGGAATGTCCTTCCATATCACAAATATAAAAATGCTCTGCTCTATTTTTTCAGGTACTTTTACTTATTTTTATTTTCTAATTTTTTAAAGTTTTAATTCAAATTTCAGTTAGTTAATATAGAGTGTAATCATAGTTTAAGGTGTATAGTATAGCGATTTAACACTTCCCTACATCACCTGGTGCTCATCACAACAACTGCCCTCCTTCCTCAGGCAGTTATATAGTCTGATTTTTAATTTTAAGGTATTTTATCCATTTGGAATTTGTTTTTGTATATAGGGTGAAGGATAGCATATTATTTTTCTCCCGAACGGCAGACACTTGTAATGCCATCATTTGTAAGAGACTTCATTTTTCCTATGGATTTCAAACGCCATCTTCATCACATAAAAAAAATTCCCTTATGGGATGGGACTGTACCCTATTCTTTTCCAGGATCTATGTGCTTATTTTGGTGCCAGTATCACATTATTTTAATCTTTTATGGTATATTTAATACATATAGGGCAAGTTACTACAATTCTAAACATATTCCTTTTTATTTTTGTACATTTTCTACTCCTAATGAACCTCAGAATGAATTTTTTTGGCAAACTGTAAGAATTATTAAGCATTTGATGGGTACAGTGATTGGGATTGCATTGAGCTTTTAAGTTAATTTTGGAAGAAATGGTCTTTTTTCTAGTACTGAGCCTTACCTTCAAGCATGTGCTATCTAGATTAATTTATTCAGATATTCTTTCTTCTTTTTCAGTGAAGTTGTATCATTTTCTCCATTTAAATCTTAAACATCTTATTCTTGGTTGATCCATAGGGTATTTTGCTGGTGTGAATGTGATCTTTTGTATTATATTTCATAATTATTAGGAGTATATTAGAAAACAATTGATTTTGTCTGATTATCTTATTACCTTCCCGAACTCTTTTTAAAATTCACTTTAATTTTTTATGACTTGATTTTCTTGTATTTTTAGAAAGGAAAAACATTTAGTGTGAATTATGGCTATTTCGCTTTCTCTTTTCCAGCATTTACGCCTCATATTTCTCTTCCAAGTATTTTTAACTTTGGCCAGAACTCCTAACTCAGTGTTGAATTCTAGTACTGATAGAAGGCATATTTTGTCTTCTTGTTAACTAATAAGAGAGTTTTTAATATTTTCTCTTATGGTTTAAATGTTTTATAGGTTTAGGAAAGTCATATTTTCAGATGTCTTTTTAAAATGTTTTCTAAAAGCAAAAATAGTTGGTGAATTTTATCACACTTTTGGTAGTTAAATATGATCATATGCCTTTTCTCCTTTTTTCTTTTAGTGTATTGCATTTCATTCTTACACTTTGTAATGTTGAGTCATTTTATTGTTAGGGTAAACTTTGTAGAGTTTACATGTATTATTTTCTTAGTATATTGATTTGATAATGCTTTATTCATATTTTTGCATCTATATTGATAGATGAATGTGTTCGCTGGTTGTGTGTGTGTGTGTGTGTATGTGTATGATGTATTGTCTAAATTGGATATGTGCCTTATACTAAGTTCTTAGAATAAGTTGGAAAGCCCTCTAGGTACTGAATATCATTGCACTACTTTGATGAAAACATTCTTAACCTCTTCCTGAATGCCATGTTGGCTACCACTTAGCTCAGCTATAATAATCTGGTTTAGAAGGTTTTTCAGTCTATCACTGATGAAAATTCCAAATTGGAGTATCAAGTGTAGTGAATAAAGTTTGCTGACTGAAGGCAAGGGAAGAGACAAATAAATGTAGAAGCACAGATAACACCAAGAAATGACCCTTGAATGTCCATAATTTCTTGGACTTGCTAGAGGTATCCAAAAACAAAGACAGAAGCAGCAATGAATCATACTCTTGGGCTAATGCTCCATCCACAGAATAATGCCTAGCAGCAGTTTTTTAAATTGTACATTAATATTTTCAAGTGTTCATAATTATGGCTCTGAATCACAATGGGAACATTTACATTATGTTCACCATGAAGAGTAGGACATTTAAAAAGTTTACTTCAAAATGTTGAGAATTAAACAAAATATGTGATGTTTGCAGAGCACGTTAATCTGTCTGGGTTTATTATATTTAACTATTATTCTATGTCAGCAGCTCTCTCAGGTTTAGCTGCACATTAGAATTTATTTCAGAAAACAGCCATGTCTAGGTCTTACCTTCTGAGATTCTTATCTAATGGGTAGTGGATGAGCGCAGGAAGGTTGAAAAACCTTCCCAGGGGAATTCTATTATGGAGACAAGGCTGGAAAACACCGACATTTGAATAGCCTGGTGGTTCTCAACCATGGGCAGTTTTGCTTCCCCATGGGACATTGGCAGTTTGGAGACGTTTCTTGTTGTCACAGCTAGGGGGGAGAGGGCTTCTGTTATTTAGTTCATAGAGACCAGGGATACTATAAACATACTACAGTGCACAGACCAGTCCCCCAACAATATCAGAATGATCTGATCCAAAATATCAATAGTGCCAAAGTTGAGAAACTCTGGCATAGACCTATCTCAGCCCTACTTTCCATGTTCAACTTATCACCAGACTTGCAGATTCCAGACTAATCACTGATCCAATCAGACCACCTTTTCTCTATCCCACTGTCACCATTTTAATTCAGACCAGCATCCTGTCACAGTTTGATACTGTGAGGGTCTGATCTCCCTCCCTCCAGTCTTGCCATCCTCCATTACATTCCCAACTCCAAGGGCAAGGTGATCATTTTAAGACAGAAATCTCATCATAATTCCTTACTGCAACCCTTCAATGGCTTGGAGTTCAGAACCTCATCTCCTACTGTTTTGTTTTATTTTGTTTTGTTTTAAATGCTAAACTGGAGATACAACCAAAAGATTCTAATCCCTTCAAGGTCTTGTTTTTCTCTTGCGGAGTTGCTCTTTCTGCTGCCTGGAATGCCACTGGTTTCTTCAGCCTAGCTAATCTTTTCTCCATTTTGAGTTTCACATTTAGAGACTACCTCCCATGGGGAACCCTGCCTGAACCCCCATTCTGGGCTGAGCGACCATCCTAAGTCTTCCCATAGTAGGTGTCTTTTTCTCCTGTCAGAAAGTGATTGAGCTGTCTGGTTAGATCCAAAATTCCATGATGGCAGAAATGGTGATGTTTTGAGCATTGCTTTTGTCATTAGAGTTTTATATAATTCCTGGTTCTTAGTGAGTATTCAGTGTTTCAGTGTTGCCTGCTTAATTCTTTGTATAATGAAGAAATGATTTTATATATAATATTTGGTTTCTTAATATTCTGGAAAAATAGAATATGACTTTACTCACATCATCTTTTTAAATTGGAAGGGTTTTCTTTCTTATAGCAACATGATGCTACTCATTTGTATTAAAATCAAGTTGAATTTCTTCCTGAAAACAACCTCTAAGTGTCCATTTAAGGTAAACCTCTTTAAGGTAACCAAAAAAAAAAAAAAATCAATCCAACTCTTGAACCAGCAATTAACAAAAAGTGCTCAATGAAAGTCAACTCTACATCAACTGCATTATATTAAGTATTTCAGAATAATACCAGAAACACACTTTTTTATCTGTAGGAAAATCATCTCACAACACCTGGCACGTAATAAGTGCTCATGAAAGCTACGAAGAGTGATCAGAATGAGTAAACTCTGACCTTGACACAAATCAATTTTCATGCACAAGTTTTGAATGTAAGCACTTCAAGAACTGGTTCCTATGTGAATTCTTTCAAAGTTAACTGTTAAACATTTTGTAAATGAAGAGAAACGTGCTAACAGCAGCATTCTTTGCGTTAAGTCACTTAGGAGATACTAAAATCCAGTGAAATCCGGGGTGGTACAGAGCCAGATTTTAATTAAGACAGTTAACTCTGAAACTTCAGACTTATATAGTAGTATTTAAGTTGTTATAGTATAGACTATATATTTCCCCTCTAAACTTATCTAGTTACAGAGCATATATTTTAATGTGTTATAAAGTATATTGATACCCATATAATTACATGACTAAGATCACAAAGTAAATTTTCTATTAGTTGTTGACATGCAAAAGTTTGTATCTATATTTTTCCCTATTTCTGTTTTCCTAGAAGTGATTAATTAGCGCCTCAGCTATAAAGCTTCTATTTTCCTTGTCAATGACAATTTCAAGGCCTCTGAGCTGCTTCTAGCTTGACCTTGGTTTAAAAGCACAAAGAATAGCAACCTTGAAACTGGCATCAACAAGATTCATTCTACAGAAACCAGATGCAGCACAATAGAAAAAAAAAAACCCACGTTTGATTTTAAGTTTTTACAGAGACTGTTCACGATATTTCTTCTTAAAGACTTTTAAGGGCCAGTGCCCTTCATTTCACAAAGGAAAACACTGCCACTCTGACACTTAATGCTGGCCAAAACAGTCATTTGGAGACCCCTCTGCATTGTTCCCTTTGATGGACACGTGGCAACGCGGTCCACACAGCCCTAAGAGGGTAACAGCAAGATGGGACCTGGGAGCGGGGAAGCTTTCCGGCAGCGGATGCTGCCGATGAAAGCCTGCTGAAAAGCATTTCATAAACATTTGAACAAGAAGGTTATAAAGCTGTACTAGCATCATGCAGTTCAAACGGAGACGCATGTATTATTTCCTATTTAAGGGGAGTAGTTTTCGATCATCTTAGAGCACTGTGCATTGACCGTGCAGCGCCACGGCTGTCCTTTGCCCATGGAATGAAATGGTTCATTGCCTCTCCCTTCCAAGGCAAGAATACCCATATTCATGACGGAAGATGTCTCCTGGCGTGGGTTGGAAGGGCATTGAGTGAAGACAGGAGCTAGGAATTGGTTCTTAGTTATTAATCTGGGTTTTCTGCATCAGTATTACCTAGGTATCTCCTAGAGACGAAATCACGCTGATTAAATTGTCATTCGGCTGTCATTTTAAGTTATGCTAGAAGGATCTTAAAAATTAACCCAAAAGCTCTTCTTGCCACATTATGAATATATAAATGCTCCTATCCTCCCATCCGTCCCTATTGCTTCCTTACAGGCAAATGAAATTCATATCCAAGAAGCCACATCAGAAAGCGTTCTATCTAATATGTGGAGAACATCCACGTAATAGGGTTTCAACAGCTGAATATTCATTTCAAAAATGAAAGACATGTACTGAGACTTTCTTTTTCCTTAGCGCCGTGGCAGGCTGGTAAATGTTTCACAACTGGCTCCCCGAAAAGAGAAGAGTCCAGATTCTTAGCATTTGCAGAATCTGTGGTGTAAATATTCCCACCATGGCTCATTCCAAGCGCCTGCTGGGATGTCACCGAAGGCGAGGCTTCGGAGCAGCTGGGAAGCCATGTGCGCCTTGGGCTCGCCCCAGCGGGCGCTAGCAGCCCGAGCAGTCCTCAGCCTTAATGTCTACCATCTGTCCCTGCCCTTTCGCTTCGACGCCCCATTCAAGCCTTCATTACTGCTAGCCTAAAACATCATAATATTAGAACATCGTGATCTCACTGCTCCCCCCATTTCTCGGCAGTCCCTCGCTGTTTTTATCAGTTAGTACCGATCTCAGCGGCTCTCGATGAGCAATGACCTGTGACAAGCACGGCGGATTCCTAGAAACAGAATCCATTGTCACTGCCCCCACATGGCTTACAAGCTAGCCAGAGAGACAAATACACATTTTGAAAATTCACAGTTGCATGAGACAAACATCTAAGTAGTTCCAAAACAAATTGCACTAGGATCTCAGAGGAAGAGGATGTGAGGTTAGTATGTTAATAGTTGTTGTTGTTGTTGTTTTAAAGATGGAAGGCAGTTTTTAGGGGTAGAGGTCAGTGGATATGTGTTTTGACTGCCAGCCTCAGATCTGCTTCCTGTTTTGGAGACTTTTTTGCCTTATGAATGGAAAGTGGGGCCTACCTCCCAGGACAAATGCTAAAAGTGGTAGGTATCTGATTTCCCCGCAGACCCTACAGCAGGATTACAGAACCTCAGCTCAGCCAATGAGGTGCATCCACCCCAAAGTTTAACTCTGGAAGCGGTGCCCAGTGGCAGGCACTACTCAGACTGTATTTCGCATGTGTGCAGGAGCAGAAGCAGCAGCGGTGGGGCCAGCCCTGTTGAGGGGCCATAGAGACAGTGATGCCGATGGTAAAGGCGAGGAGCCTACATCCGGCTGTGTTCCAGTGGTGACAGTGTGAGCTCCGAATCCAGTTTTTAGTAGCACATGTGCTACTCTCGCGAGACTTATGGGACGTGATGTGGCCACACATGGCTCTCACGGAGCGTCCATGTTCCTGTCCTGGTCTACTTAACATTCCTTGTTACTCTATTTTGCTAAGCCAGCCTGAGCTGGGCCCTGACTGATATTTGGGAGCAAGGAGACTCCAAAAAGGCAAAATGAGCCAAGAGGTACTGTCTAGAGTCACACCACCTAATTGCTCCAAATAGTTCAATAGTGAAACTACTGGCACGGGAGGAATTCCACCTTCTGTAGCCCATTGGTCCCCTTTTAATGGTGCTCGGCTCCTCTTCAACACACTGAACCGTGCTATGGAAGTGGCTCATTCAGTTCCTCTCCCCAGAAACCTGCCATTTTCCCACTTAGTCTGATGCAAGATTAACTATTTTTAAAGGCCTAGCTGAAATGTCCTTTCATTTGTCAAATCTTCCTGGTCTACACTGAGCCATCAAAATCCTTCTCTTCCCTGTACATTCGGAGCACTCAGAGGAATTACCAAGCCTTGAGAATGGATATTCTGGTATGCTATATGATAATCTGATTTGTCATTCAGCAAATATTCATTCCCTAACTCCTGCACCATGGTTAGAGACTTCAGAGACTACCTCCTCTTCCCTGGATGATGTTCTTTGCCACATGACTTGCACTGGCCAATGGAATGTGAGTAGAAGCTTAAGCGGGTGTTGGTGGTTCATTTCCCTCTTGTGCTCCAGGGATGCTCCATGAGAAGACCATGTCCAAGCTCAGGTGCTGGGAGGTCAGATTGGAATCTAGTTTGGAGTGAATCCTGAATCTGACCAGCACAACAGCATACCTCGGAGGGACAATAATGCTTGCTGTTTTGTATCACTGAATTTTTAAAAAAAAATATTTATTTATTTTAGAGAGAGAGCAAGCATATGCAGGAGTAGGAGGGGCAGTGGGAGAGGGAGAGAGTATCTCCAGCAGACTCCAGGCTGAGCTCCCAGCCCGCAGGGCTTGATCACATGACCCTGAGCCAAAATCAAGAGTCCAACGCTTAGCCAACTGAACTACCCAGGCACTGCTATATTACTGAGATTTCATGTAGCCATAATGTAGCAACTGTTGACACACTATCTTTCACTTCTACATTTTTATGTGTCTCTGCCTTCTTGTTCGATTAGGATGATCTATTCTCCATGGCACGGATCATGTATCCTCCTTCTTGGATGTGCACAGATCCAGAATGATAAAGGAATGATATATTCGGTAGATATGCATTCATTCATTCGTTCACAAATGACTATTGACCTACTGAAAGAATGGATAGGCTGCTGATGAAAGGAGACAAGAAAATGGTGTCAAGATAGGAAATAAGGGGCACATGGGTGGCTCAGTCAGTTGAGCATCGGATTCTTGATCTCAGCTCAGGTCATGATATCAGGGTCCTGGGATCGAGTCCCACATGGGGCTCCATACTCAGTGGGGAGTCTACCTGAGATTCTCTCTCTCCCTCTCCTTCTGCCCCTCCTCCCACTCATATCTTCTCCCCAAATAAATAAATCTTTTAAAAAAGATAGGAAATAAACGCAATTAACAGAAGAGTACGTAGAAAACAAGGAAGGACAGTACTGACTAGCTCACTTAACTTGGTTCTAAGTTTTCCAGGAGAGATGGTGGGTGGCAGCATGTTAGCAAAGGCTTCTCACAGGAGGCAGTATTTAACCTATGTCTTAAAGGATAAATAGAAGTTATCCAGATGAAAAAGGATGATGGACATAGCAGACAGAGGGCCAGCACACATAGAGCCACAGAGGAGTGAGAGAGCCTGCGTGTTTGGGAAACTGCTTTTAAGTGGACATCTAATTTGTGTGGGGAAATAATCCAGCTTTCAGAGGGTTCTGTGGGTATTTTGTGCCTGAGGAGGCTTATAAATTTTATCAGAATTCAGGGACTGTGATGCTCCCCCTCCTTGTTCTTGTTCAGAGTTGCTTTGGCTATTAGGGGTCTTCTGGAATTCTATTTACATTTCAGAACTGCTTCTTCTACTTCTCTTAAAAAATGTCACTGGAACCTTGGTAGGGATGGTCTTGAATCCACAGCTTTGGGTGGTATGGACATTGTCACAATATTCATTCTTCCAGTCCATAAACACAGGATAACTTTCCATTTACGTGGATCTTCTTCAATTTCTTCATTCATGTCTTACTGTTTTCAGTGTACAGATTTTCACTTTGTTGTTTTAATTCATTCTTAAGTATTATATTGTCTTTGATGCTACTAGAAATGGGGTCCTTTGATTTCTCTTTCAGATAAAATAAAGTCTCCTGGTGATTGGGGTAAGATTCAAATCACCAGGCTCACAAATCTCACACCATGATGCATGGAGAGATTCTCAGAGCCACTGACACTGTATGGAGTAAGAAAGATTCAAAGAGAGGGTACAGCAGTTTTGACTAGACCCACGGGAGAACTATATACCGAATGACAATAATTGTTAATATTCTTGGGCTCTTTCTACGTGCTTGGCACTGTTCTCAGTGCCATAACTGTGTTAACTCATTTAATAATTGCAGTAGTCCCATAAGATTGGTACCAGACTTTCCATTTAACAGGTGAAGAAACTAAGGTAAAGAAAGATTAAGGAACTTGCCCAAGGTTACATGACTCACAGTGGCTAAGCCCAATTCAAACCCAAATGGTCTGATCCCATCCCCTGTGTGCTTAACCTCTGTGCCCTACTGCCTCCAGGATGAGGGTAGCGTGAGCATGCAAAGAACTGTTCAACACAAGGAAGGGCCATACTGAGATACGGATAATACATACATAATATTTAAATTGTCGAACATCCTTTTGAAAGGGGAAAAAAAGGAAAGCTGGATTACTCTGCTGCCTCTCAAAAGCCTGAAGGATTGCAAGGTAGACCTAAAAATGTCTGACTGAATTCCTACCACCTTCTAATGACTGAATGACCTGTTCTATTATTGAAAGGGCTAACACTAAGGGTGGTAGCTGAGAGGACAGGAATGCTTACACATGACAGTGAAAAATGACTCTGAAGTATGCAGAAAAAATCAGTTCCCATGTTACTTTAGTTAAGAGACTAAATTAAGATTAATCTCATGCCACATATTTTGACAGAATCACAAATGATCTCATTTCCAAGACCCAAAATATTGTTACGGAAGATAAACAGAGCTTGTGCTCTTGGGTTTAAAGTACGATCGTTACCTTTGACTTGATTTGATTAGAATGTATCAAAGACATGCTTTTCATGTTGCTATGGAGCTTGGGTAGGAAGCTTAAAGATGCGCTTCCAGATTTTCAAGTCCAATTGTTCTCAACATTTATTTTCTGTTTCAACAATGATCTCATGAGTAAACATTCTTTGATGTGAGTTCCTGGCCCATTTAACTAGAACATCACACTATTCTTCACCCACTCAGGAAAGTATAGTATGCAAATGCAGGAGAGCAGTGCTATAATAAGAATAAGTTTGCACCCGTTCCTTCTGTTAATAAGAAAAGCTATCACTCCTGGGCAATACTTTTTGTTGGTGTATACACTGCGTGTGCCCTTCTAAGCTCTCTCCTATATCCCAAGGATGGAAACTTGGAAACTCTATTTCCCACATTCTCTTGTGAACGGGGTTTTGATTCAATGTAGAAACACCTACTTGATAACTCTGAAGCTGAGAGAGAAGAGGAAGCAGTCCATTGCCATCTTGCTGTCCTGGAGCATCATAACAGAATACAAGAAGGCGGAGGGTTCCAAGGCAACTTTACATCATCTCAGCCCATAAATCACCACTTTTGCTCACAGTCTATTGCCCAGATCTAGTCAGTTAGGTGAAAACTTGAATATTTGGTAAGAACTACAGGTCTGTATTACAGGGCTGGTGCTTTATATATTTGATGTATTTATATTTGAGTCATTTGGATCATTGTTAGATCAAAAGGAAGTAGAAAGGTCTGGACTGGAAAGCACATCGAGCCAGTCAGGTAACTATGAAAGACATTAAGACTTGCTGGGCAACAAACAACAGGAAATGGGAGACAGTAGGGGAAGGGAGAGTATGAGCCAGGATGGTGTCACAGTGCTCTGGGAGGAAGGGGAGGGGTCCAAGGAGCCAATGATAGTTGACTGGGACGAAGCCAAAATGGGTGGAATAAATCTTGTGAATAAATCTTAGCTGATGATCTGGACCGAGAAGAATATCTGTCAGTGTTCCTGATTTATGTATGGTTGTAAAACAAGATATGTTTTTAAATGGCCGTGACAAATTGGAACAATGATCCTTAAAGAATAATTTTTTAAAAGATTATTTATTTATTTGAGAGAGAGAGAGCAGAGTGAGCAAGAGAGAACACAAGTTGGAGGAAGGCACAGAGGGAGAGGGAGAAGCAGGCTCCCCACTGAGCAAGAAGCCAAACTCTTAGGGTTTGATCCCAGGGCCCTGGGATTATGACCCGAGCCAAAGGCAGACACCTCACCGACTGAACCAGCCAGGTGTCCCAAGAATAATTTTTTAAACAACATAGATCTCCTGTGATCTTTTGATTAAATATTCAAGCAATATGTAAGCTTATGAAGTAGAAAGTGCCAATCTCCCACATAATCCTAATGCCTAATACAGCATCCATTGATTACGTAGATTATCTATTACACATATAAGTAAATAAATGGATACATAGACATTTATCTAAGTGTAAACCACATAGGCTGTTCTATAATCTATCTAGAAATATTCTATCATTCTGTCTTTCCTTGCCATCATATATGGCTTTACCTTATACGTTTCAAAGATGACAGGCTATTATACTCTAAAGTCACCATAATCGATTCAGCCAATAAGAATGGACATGTGTCTTGTTTCATTCTCTTGCTATCACAGAAATGCTGGAAAATATATTTTTGACCATACATTTCTGTGCCTATATGAGAGGATATTTGTAAGATAAACTTCTAGAACTAGAATTTTCAGGTCAAAGAATATGTGTATTTAAATTCTATATACATTGACTATTGCTCTTTGGAAATATCGCATCAATTTATATTTCCACCAACAGTATATAAAAGTGAATTGCATATTTTAGGAATGTAGTATACAAGTTTTTCACACAAGGACCCATGCAATCAACAAAATCAGCCCTTGGGGAAGTTTTCAGCACTTAATGGAGAGTCAAAGTGGCAACATGGCAGCATTCCTAATACCATCCCAGTGACATTTTCCACAGCTCACCTCAGCTGTGTACATGTGGGCTATGAGTGGGTTAGAAAACTCCAAGAGTCTGAGAGATTGATAAGGGTAGTTTTCAATGTGTGCTTTGCTACAGTTCTTTCTTTCTTCCTGAAGGAATGGAAGGTACTACCTGTAGAATTTCCATTTAAGTTACGGGAGGTAAGGACTATGGGATCTGTGTTATCAGAGCACATGAGTGCTTTTATTTGTTAAATTTGTATGATATTGGTACTACCTCTACTTTGTAAGGACAAGAGTTGCTGTGTCTAGGAAATAAAGGATAACTGTTCAGAGTATTAGGCCTATTTTAGACACAACACAATTTACATGTAGGCAGACCAAGTTTTTTTTTTTTAAGTTGGTAATGTTAGAACAAATATCCGACTTAAAGACTTCTGGGATTAATATCATTCTTTTTCTGGGCTGAGACCTGATTCTGAATTTATTCGAAATTTTGTTTAGATCCTAAATATACTCTATTGAGATAATTTTTCTCAAGTATGAAATCCATGTATTTATTGAATAATCTGGACTCTAAAAATTATCTTTTATCCAAATGTTACATAACATTGAAAAGTTACTCAGAATTCTGCACTTTTCAGAGAGACTTCAACAGGCGTTTTTCCTCTAAAAACTGGGACTTGGAAACTAGGAGTATAAACAATATCTAAGATTAAATCAAAATTTCCACACTTAAGCTACTCAGATTGGTTCTAGACTCAGTACACATAACCTTCTTGTACTCTCTCTTTAACTTCTATCATCATATGAGTATTTTTCTCTTTTTTACTTCTCTGACATTTATCTGGTGACAAAGGTCATTAATAGTATCTCCTTGATATTTTAAAATCTTCTTCAAAATAACATGGACTTTCTCTTCTATATCATTGTCCTTTCTTATATTTTTTTTGTTTATTTGTTTCATAGTTTTCCCATGCTCTATTAAATTTCCTTAAGAAATGACCCTGGCATTAGGATTTGGTTTCTTTATGTAATATCACTGATCCACTTTAAATCTTTAGTAACTTCATAAAATCAATGTGTTATTCTAACTACAGAAAGTATCATAGGTTGGAAAGTATCTGGGTGGGGTCACATGGAGTGTAGACTGGCTAGTATTTCTCATTTTGGAAACCACAAAGGCCCTTTAGAGAAAGAATCCTGTGCTGGGCTGCAGGCAACTTAAAGTAACAGACTGCATTTTAGTCATCATTGAATCCTCAGTCTAAAATGATACAAGGTATTTAATGGGACATCTATACATATTTATTAAATGAATGTAGTTATCTGGCAAATGGCTGAACCAGCATGGCCAGGACTGTTGCAGTTTCTCCAAGGCCATGTAGACACCTGACTACACATGCCTGGAGACATATATGTATATGTACATATCCCAACTCTGCCTGTTGGGATCTGAGTCATTATTTTATAACACTTTCACTGTCCTTACTGAGATCATATGTGTTTTCCTCTTCGTTCTATTAACCTAAAATTTCCATTCTTAGGCATTATTGAACAGAAATATGTAGATACATATACCAAGAGACATGTATGAGAATGCTCATAATGTTATTCTTATTAATCTCCATCTGAAAACTACCAAAATATCAATATGTTAGATTACAATGTAATACTGCACAGCAATACAAATGAATAGCTATAAACCATGGATGCTTACAAAGATTGAGAAAGAAGTCAACAGAAAAGATTAAGCATTTAAAAATGTAAAAAAAAAAGATTAAGTACTATAACTTTGTACATATGTTAAAGTTATAAAAAGGTAAAAACCACTCTATAGTTTTAGAAAACAGGATACTGGTTACTTTTGGGGAAAAAAGCTTAGTTAAAACTGGGAAGAAGTATGGAAGGGGCTTCTGATGTGCTGCTAATGGTCTTTTTCTTGTTTTGGGAGGTGGTCACATAGGCATGTTTTGTGACAATTCATAGACTGACATAATTATGATTTATGTGTTTTTTCTGCATATGTCATCACTCCATAAAAACTTGCTTAAAAATTAAGTACACTTCTATACAAGTACAAAGATATAGCTAGTATCTAGAAGGATAGACAACTTGGGAGCTTTTAGGTTGCAGTACAAAGGAGGAAATCAAAGTGCCATTTACAAATGATATCATTATGTATATAAATGGGAAATCCAAAATAATCAATAAACAAATTAATAGAATTTAACAAGACTGTTGGATATGAAATCAACATTAAATATCAATTATAGGGGCACCTAGGTGGCTTAGTCAGTTAGGTACTTTTGGCTCAGGTCATGATTTCAGGGTCATGGGCTTGAGCCCTACATTGGGCTCCCTGCTCAGTATGGAGTCAGCTTGAGATTCTCTCTCTCTCTCTCTCTCCCTCTGTCCCTCCTCTTGCACACACTCTCTCTAAACTAATAAATATTTTATTTTATTTTTTTAAAGATTTTATTTATTTATTTGTCAGAGAGAGAGAGAGAGTGAGAGCAAGCACAGGCAGACAGAGAGGCAGGCAGAGGCAGAGGGAGAAGCAGGCTCCCTGCAGAGCAAGGAGCCCGATGTGGGACTCGATCCCAGGACGCTGGGATCATGACCTGAGCCGAAGGCAGCTGCTTAACCAACTGAGCCACCCAGGCGTCCCTAAACTAATAAATATTTTAAAAAGATCATTCCACAGATACTGTGAGGCAACACCTACATCTACTTTAAGCCCCTCTAAAACCAACCTAAAGACTAGCAGAACAGATCTTCCACAGCTAGTCATATAAAGAAGGCCACATTGAAAGGAAAAGAGGGGCAGAAACACAGTTGGGAACCAAATCCCCAGTGTTACTAACTACAAATGGGAGGGGCATCATGAGCACGGAGGAGTGAGGGGATTGGACCACATACCAGACACCCTTAGCCCTGAGGACCCACACTGAGAAGGTAAGTCCCCATAAAATCTGGCTTTCAAAATCAGCAGGACATGGGGAGGTTTGATGGTTCAGTCATTTAAGCATCTGACTCATGATTTTGGCTCAGGTCATGATCTCAGGGTTATGAGATCAAGCCCCACATTGGGCTCCATGCTGGTTGTGCCGTCTGCTTAAGATACTCTCTCTTTCTCTCCCTCTGCACCCCCCAACTTGTGGTTGCTCTCTCTCTCTTAAAAAAAGAAAAGAATGGAGCGCCTGGGTGGCTCGGTGGGTTAAGCCTCTGCCTTCGGCTCGGGTTATGGTCTCAGGGTCCTTGGATCGAGCCCCACATCTGGCTCTCTGCTCAGCAGGAAGCCTGCTTCCTCCTTTCTCTCTACCTGCTTCTCTGCCTACTTGTGATCTCTGTCTATCAAGTAAATAAAAAAAAAAAGAAAAGAAAAGAAATCAGTAAGACTCAACTCCAGGAGCTTTAATAATTGGTGGTGCTTAACTCCAGGAGATGGGAAGGGTATTAGGAAAAGAAGTTTCTGCCCTTAAAGAGTCAGCACACTAAATACTCAGTATGAGACACAGTGGAGAGAAGTAGCAGTTTGGAAAGTGCCTGAGGTATATGTGAAGGAGATTTAATCTTAGTATATGGTCACAGGGGTAGGGATATTCAGGAGGTTTCTACAGGAACAACAATGCTTGTGGACACTCTTGACAAAATGGGTTTAGAGGGAACATACTTGAACATAATAAAGCAATATACGAGAAGCTCACAGCTAACATCATATTCAGTGGTGAAAAACTGAAAGCTTTCCCTCTAAGATCGGGAATAAGACAAGGATGTTCACTCTCACCAGTTTTAATTAACACAGACTGGAAGTCCTAGCCATAGCAATCAGACAAGAAAAAGAAATAGAAGGCATCAAAATTGGTACAGAAAAAGTAAAACTGTCACTATTTGCAGAAGACATGATACTATATTTAAAAAAGCCCTAAAGACTCCACCAAAAAAACCTATTTGAACAAATGAATTTAGTAAAATTGCAGGATACAAAATCAACACACAGAAATCTGTTGCATTTCTGTACACTAATAACAAACTAGGAGAGAGAGAAATTAAGAAAACAATCCCATTTATTTTATTCCATTAAAAGGAATAAAATACCTAGGAATAAATTTAACCAAGGAGGTAGAACACTTACACTCTGAAAACTACAAGACAATGATGAAAGAAACTGAAGATGACACAAACAATGGAGAAATACACAATGCTCATGGATTAGAAAAATTAATATTGTTAAAATACCTATACTATTAAAGCAATCTACAGGTGCAATGCAATCCCCATCAAAATACTAATGGTATTTTTCACAGACCTAGAAGAAATGATACTAAAATTTCTGTGGAACCATAAAAGAACCTGAAGAGCCAAAGAAATCTTGCGAAAGAACAAAACCAGAGGTATCACAAATCCACATTTCAAGCTAGACTACAAAGCTGTAGTAATCAAAAGTGTAATGACACAAAAACAGACACAGAGATCAACAGAACAGGATAGAGAGCCCAAAGATAAACCCACATGTATTTGGTCAATTAATCTATAACAAAGGAGGAAGAATATATAATAAGGCAAATTCAGTCTCTTCAATAAACTGTGTTGGGAAAACTGGACAGCTACATACAAAAGAATGAAATTGGACCACTTTCTTATACCACACACACAAATAAACTCAAAATGGATAAAGACCTAAATGTGAGACATGAAATGTAAAACTCTGAAATGAAAAAAACATAGGCAGTATCTTTTAGACATCAGCCTCAGTAACATATTTATGGATATGTCTCCTCAGGAAAGGGAAACAAACAAAAATAAACTCAAGGAACTATCCCAAAATAAAAAAAACTAAAGCTTTTTAGGGAAGGAAACCATCATAAAAACCAAAAGGCAAGTTAGTGAATGGGAGAAGATTCTTGTAAATGGCATATCTGATAAGGGGCTAATATCTAAAATATGTAAAGAACTTAAATACTCAACACAAATAATGTAATTAAATATGGGCAGAAGACCTGAATACACATTTTTCCAAAGAATACATCCAGTTGGACAATAGACACATGAGAAGATGCTCAATATCACTCATCATCAAGGAAATGCCAATCAAAACCTCAGTAAGATGTCATCACTGCACACTCGTCAGAAAAACTAGGATCTGAAACCAAGAAATAACAAGTGTTTATGAGGATGTGGAGGAAAGGGAACGCTTGTGCACTGCTGGTGAGAATGTAACATGGTGCAGCTAGTGTGGAAAGTCACAGGGATGAAAAGTATGGCATAGGGAATATAGTTGATTATATTGCAATAACCTTATATGTGAAATGACAGTGACTACACTGATTGTGGTTAACACTGAGCAATGCATAGAGTTTATGAATCACTATGTCATGCATGTGAAACTAAGATAACATTGTATGTCATTTGCACTTCAGTAAAAAACCCCTTCATGTTACTTATCTTATGCAATTAACTCAACAACTCTATTAAGGTTCTCCAGAGAAACAAAACCAATAGACTCACTCTCTCTCTCTCTCAAGAGATTTATTAGAAGGAATTGGCCCAGGTAATTATGGAGGCTGAGAAGTCCAGGAGCAGGAGAGCCCATGATATAATTCTAGCCCAAGTTCAACAGCATGAAAAAGTAGGAGAGCTGATGATGTGTCAGTCCAGGTCTGAGTACAAAGATGGGAGTAGAGTGATGTCCCAATGAGAAGACAATCAGGCAGAGAGAGTATTTCCCCTTTACCCAGCATTTTTGTTCCACTCAGGCCATCAATGGATTGGATGAATCCATATACATTGGGGAAAGCAATTTTCCTTACTCAGTCTACTGATTCAGTTGTTGATTTCATCCAGAAATACTCTCTCAGACAAACTCAGGATGTTTAATCAGCTATCTGGGCACCCCATAGCTCTGTCAAGTTGACACAAAATTAACTAACACAACACCACTGTGGTGTTACTGAAATAGAAAGGTTAACAAATGTGTGCTGAAGCCACACAGTTTTAGCTACAAAACACACATTCCTTTTTTTTTAGAGAGGGAAGAGAGAGAAATGGGGTGAGGGGCCGAGAGAGAATCTTAAGGCTCCTCACTAGGTATGGAATCTGACATGGGGCTTGGTCTCACAACCCTGAGATCATGACCTGAGCTGAAATCACAAGTAGTACACTCAACTGAATGAGCCACCCAGGTGCCCCAGAGAACACATTCTTTTTTAAAATGTTATTTGTTTATTTGAGGGAAATAGAAAGAGAGAGAGAGAGCGAGAGAGAGAGAGTGAGCATGAGTAGGGGGAGGGACAGAGGGAGAGGAAGAAACAGACTCCTTGCTGAGCAGTGAGCCTGACCCAGGGTTCAATTCCAGGATCCTGACATCATGACCTAAGCTGAAACCAAGAGTCAGACGGCTAACTGACTGAGCCACCCACATGCCCCTATAATTTATTTTTAATGTTGATTTCATATCCAACAATCTTGTTAAATTCTACTAATTTGTTTATTGATTATATTGGATTTACCGTGTATATATATAATGATATCATTTATAAATGGCAGACGCTTAACCAACTGAGCCACCCAGGTGCCCCTCACAACACACATTCGTTTTTTGTCTTTTTTAAATTTATTTTAATTTTTTCAGTGTTCCAAGATTCATTATTTATGACCACACCCAGTGCTCCATGCAATACATGCCCTCCTTAATACCCACCACCAGGCTCACCCAACCCCTCACCCCCTCCCTTCCAAAACTTTCAGTTTGTTTCTCAGAGTCTACAGTCTCTCATGGTTTGTCTCCCCCTCTAATTTCCCCCAATTCACTTTTCCTTTCCTTCTCCTAAAGTCCTCCATGTTATTCCTTATCCTCCACAAGTAAATGAAACCATGATAATTTACTTTCTCTGCTTGACTTATTTCACTCAGTATAATCTCCTCCAGACCAGTCCATGTTGATACTAAAGTTGGGTATCCATCCTCTTTGATGGAGGTGTAATGTTCCATTGTATATATGAACCATATATTCTTTATCCATTCATCTGTTGAAGGGCATCTTAGTTCTTTCCAGTTTGGCGATTGTGGCCATTGCTGAACATTGCGGTACAAATGGCCCTTCTTTTCACTGTATCTGTATCTTTGGGGTAAATACCCAGTAGTCTAATTGCAGGGTCATAGGGTAGCTCTATTTTTAATTTCTTAAGGAATCTCCACAGTTTTCCAAAGTGGCCGCACCAACTTGCATTCCCACCAACAGTGTAAGAAGGTTCCCCTTTCTCCACATCCTCTCCAACACATGTTGTTTCTTATTTCGTTGATTTTGGCCATTCTAACTGGTGTATGGTGGTATCCCAGTGTGGTTTTGATTTGAATCTCCTTGATGGCTAATGATGATGAACATTTTTTCATGTGTCTGTTTGCCATTTGTATGTCTTCTTTGGAGAGGTGTCTGTTCATGTCTTCTGCCCATTTTTTGACATGATTATCTGTTTTCTGGGTGTTGAGTTTGAGGAGTTCTTTATATATCTCGGATATCAGCCCTTTGTCTGTAGTGTCATTTTTTAATATCTTCTCCCATTCCGTGAGTTGCTTCTTTGTTTTGTTGACTGTTTCCTTTGCTGTGCAGAAGCTTTTGATCTTGAAGAAGTCCCAAAAGTTCATTTTCACTTTTGTTTCCTTTGCCTTTGGAGACATATCTTGAAAGAAGTTGTTGTGGCTGATGTTGAAGACATTACTGCCCATGTTCTCCTCTAGGATTTTGATAGATTCCTGCGTCACATTGAGGTCTTTTATCCATTTTGAGTTTATCTTTGACAACACACATTCTTAATTATACTTTATACTACTGTCCATCTACCTTTAGATGAGCCTGACTTATCTTTGTGTCCCTCATAATATCTCACAGTATTTTGTCCAAAGGTCTTGGTTCATATATCATTATATTCTTTAAAACATGGACTCACATGAGTCAGACTAAATAAATAAAGCATTCAGAGGCTTTTGACTTAAGAACATTCTTTTTGTCATTCATTTAAGATGAGTCCTGAATAAATTTTCAAATCTTTTGCTTTAGCAAAGTGAATTCTCAGTACGGGATGAGATAAGTTTGTTTGCAGAAACCATGAAAAACATATCTTGATAATAAGTTTTTGTATTTCACTGGCTTTTCTTCACAAGGAAAACAAGCAAACACACAACCAAGTTTATACACAAAATCACTGCAAAGGGAAATATCAGGAAATCAGTAATTCCCTAAAATGGAGTATTTTCTAAAGGTCTTTTTCTTTCCTCAGTGAATGAAAATTTACTAGCAAAGACCAAAAGTTCATTGCCCCTGGTATTTACACTGTTCACTCTCTTACGTAATCTCCTCCCCTTGAACGCAGACTGGACCTAGTGGCATGATTCTAAGTAGAATATGGCAAAAGTGTTAGAACATCATTTCTGCAATTAGGTTATAAGACTGACTTTCCCTGCTAGCCCTCCTCCTCTTGCTGGCACTCTCTCCTGCCCTTTCACTTGCTCACTGTGATGAAACCAACTGCCATATTGGAAAATATTCTACAGAGAGGCCCATGTGGCAAGGAGGTAAGGAAGGCCAACAGCTTATGAGGAACTGAGGCATCAGTTAAGAGGACATGAGGAACTGAATCCTGTCACAACCATGTGAGCAAGATAGGAAGCAGATCTCTCCCAGTCAGGACCTCGAGATGACTTTAGCCTGTGGGAGATCCAGAGCCAGATGACCAGCTAAACCATGCCTGGATTCCCAGGCCATAAAAACTGTGAGGTTATAAATGTTATTTTGAAGCCACTAATTCTGGGGATAATGTGTTATGCAGTAATAGATAATACAGGGCTGCAGTTCTAGCTCCATGTTGAATGCCCATGTGGCAGTTTTCCCTATAGGTTTAGCATTCTTGTGCATGTTGTGGAGATGGGAGAGGGTTTTAAAGGTCTGTTAGTGATCAATATTATTTGTTCTTTGGCATTCAAGCTGATTCAGTTTTCCCAAAAGGGAGAAATAATGATAATTGGTTCATCATCTCTTCCTATCCACCAACACATGTTCCTATTCCATCATTTCATGCACCATGCCTTGGGCCACACAAATTGAAAGGGTGAGCTTACGAACACCCCCCCAAATCTATATTTATTATGAATTGCATCCATATATAGATATACTAATGTTATATATAACACAGTGCCAAATTTAGATATTATAAAAATATGAGCCAGAAAATAAATAATAGCTCTGAAGAAGGCTGGCTTGGCTGACACCTACTCAGTCTTTCAGTTCTCATCTCAAGAGCCACTTCTCTGGAAGTCTTCCTTCTCCCAACCAGGTCAGATCCTCTTTCATAAACCTGTGTGAATCTTCTTTCCCCTGAGCACTGATCTCAACTCATGATTACAATTATACATTAATTGCCAGAGTTAACTTATTAATTTCTGTCTCCCACACAAGAATAAAAGACCCATGGTTGCAGGGACCACCTGTGCTTTTTCTCTCAAGTGCAGTCCCAGAGAAGGACACTGTGCTTGGCAGAGAATGAGAATTCAGGTTGTGGAACAATGGAGAAATGATTCCCATGACCCTGCTCTTTTCCCTTCCCAGATTTGAGTCTCCTGTTGTCAAGCTGGAGAGCTAGATCTTCCCATGGGGATTCTGGTGATCTGTTCGGCATACTGGGGCTCTCCTCCTATCTCCTCTGTCACTTCCTTTGGACTGCGTAGGCTGTGAGCTTCCTTAGGTTACCTCCACTGAAACCCTTAAGCATTGTTGCTTGGCCAGGGTTGGACTGTGAACCCCAATGTGAATAGATGAGAGTGAGGGTCATTCTCACTGCCAAAATCACCTTCTCTTACCCCAATCTTCTGAGATCTATGAACCCTAGCTCCACTTAGGTTTGGGCACATTACATGGAAAGTCAGAGGGTTATCATACTATTTCACAGGGTTCCCATGAAAATCGAATGATAAAAGGCACATGAAAACACCTCTGGAATTGTAAAACATTACTCAAATATTTGTTGTTTTCCTTATTGTATGATTCTTCCTTGAGAAACAAATACAAAAAATGATTAGGAAATACACTGAAGATTTTACAATTCATTCTGGGGCAGTGGGGAGGGGATAAAAGCACACAGGCAGGCTCACTTGTACAACTATCCAGTCAGGAAGTGATTTTCCTTCTGGGTCAGATCAAAGTAAACAAAGGTTTACTGATTCAGCTGTTGCTACTAGACATCACCTGTTTGGCACGGATTAAGCGTCAGCTGTTAAACCCAGCACATTTAGTTCCAAACCCTTCATGAAAGATGCTTAGGTGAAACCCAGATCTTCTGTCTAAAAAGTGATTATATATTAAATCTAGAAACAAGCTTGGAATATAATATACTAATGTGGAGGGCCATAAGGCATAGTGTCTGAGGCAGTAATTTTGAGATAGTGTGAAGATGATTCACTTGGAAATTTTGTTAACATTCAGATTGCTGGACCCCAATATTCTGACATGCTGGGCCTCAGATGGGGCTTGTGAATCTGCATTTATAAGAAGCCATCATGTGATGTCAGCGCGGCTTGTCTGTGACCCCACACATTAAGTAGCATGGACCTAGGGAACAACTGTTTCTCTGCTTGGTGTGACATATTCAAACTGGGCAGGCTTATAAGCCAGTTTCAGTTCTGTGAAGATGCTCTTTCTAACCAATAAAAGACCTATGTCCAAAAAAAAGATTGGAAATACTCCTAGGTTATGGGAACTTTTGTATGCAACTAGCAGCACATGGTCTACCTAAGGAAAAGATGAAACAAGCAACAATAGGAAATCTGTGGTTTTCTATAGGAATAAGACATAATCTAGAGAGAAAAATCATATCCTATTTTTTTACCAAACGAAGTCTTGAACATGAGTACAATCGTTTGTCAGTTTACTGAATAATGTCACACTACTTGCAATCCTCTGGGGGTGGAGTTCAGAGATGGGTAACATTTAATTCAATTCCCTCAATTTATATACAGTGACAGAGGTTCTGTGCCCACTGAAGATGAATGGCACAAGGTTGTACAGATAATTAAAAGCAGGGCCAAGATCATGATCCACATCTCCTGGTTGTGAGTACAGTATGCTTTCCCATCTGAGAATTTCCTTTCCTGCCAGAAAAGAGCAAGTTATGTATACAGCTGGAACCTTCTCCTGGCCTCATCAGCAGCAAAGGTTAGAGTGAAAAACCTCTCAGCCACTTTAGAAAAAAATTTGGCTGTTCCTTAAATGATCCAATACAGAGTTACCATGTGACCCAATAATTCCACTCCTAGGTTTATATATGCCCAAGAGAAATGAAAACATTTGTCCACATAAGAACTTGAACATGAATGTTCATTGCAGCATTGTTCATAATGACCAAAAGGTGGAAACCCAATGTTTCAACAGATGAATGGATAAACAAAATGTGGTCTATCCATTTAATGGGATATTATTCATCCGTAAAAAGGAATGAAACACTGATACATGGTAAAACATGGATGAACTTTGAAAACATGTTAAATGAAAGAAGTCTGTTACAAAAGACCACTACCTGATTTCATACAGTGAAAGACCGGAATAGGAAAATCTACAGACACAGAAAGTAGATTAGTGGTTTCTTAGGGCTGGGTTGGGGAGGCACAGGGGAATAGGGAAACAATAGCTAAAAAATAAGGGGTTTCCATAAAAATCCGAGAAGAGATCACAGGCAGTGATTTTTCTGACATCGGTCATAGCAAAATTTTTCCAGATATATCTCCTGAGGCAAGGAAAACAAAAGGAAAAATAAACCACTGGGACTATACCAAAATTAAAAGCTTCTGCACAGTGAAGGAAATGATGAACAAAACTAAAAAGCAGCCTACTGAATGGGAGAATACATTTGCAAATGACATATCTGATAAAGAGCTGGTATCCAAATATATATAAAGAACAGATATAAATCCAATTAAAATGGGCAAAAGACACGAACAGACATTTCTACAAAGAAGACACAGACACATGAAGAGATGCTCAACATTACTCATCATCAGGGAAATGCAAATTAAAACCACAATGAGATAAAACCTCACACCTGTCAGAACAGCTAAAAATCAACAACATAAGAAACAACAAGTGTTGGCGAGGATGTGGAGAAAAAGGATCCTTCTTGTACCACTGGCGCGAATGCAAACTGGTACAGCCATTATGGAAAACAGCATGGAGATTCCTCAAAAAGTTAAAAAGAGAACTTCCTTATGATCCAGTAATCACACCACTGGGTATTAATCCAAAGAATAAAAACATTTATTTGAAAAGTTATATGCATCTCTATGTTTATTGTAACATTATTTACAATAGTCAAATTATGGAAGCAGCCAAAGTGTCCACGGATAGACGAATGGATAAGGAAGATGTGGTATGTATATACAATGGAATAGTATTCAGCCATAAAAAGAATGAAATCTTGCCATTTGCAATGACATGGGTGGAGCTAGAGAGTATAATGCTAAGCAAAATAAATCAGAGAAAGACCAAGACCGTATGATTCCACTCATATGTGGAATTAAAGAAACAAAATCAATGAACCAAGGGAAAAGAGAGAGAGAGAAACCAAGAAACAGACTCTTAACTACAGAGAACAAACTGATAGTTAGCGGGGGTGGGAGGATGGGTGAATTAAGTTGGGGGGGATTAAGAGTACACTTATGATGAGCACTGAGTAATGGATAGAATTGTTTAATCACTATGTTGTACCCCTGAAACTAATGTAACACTCTATGTTAACTATACAGGAATTAAAATAAAAAACTGAAAAAAGAATAATAAATGCTAAAAAATAAGAGGTTTCTTCTTAAGATGCCAAAAATATTCTAAAATGGACTGTGGTGATAGTTGTACATATTACTGAATGCACTAAAAACCATGAACTGTATACTTTAAATGGATTAATTGTATGGTATATGAATTATGTCTTAATGAAGATGTTACAAAAGCTGACTTCAGGCAGAATTACCATTACACTACTTGTCAACACCACTACTAAGAGAGTTAAAGGGACCTATGACAAAAATCACTCCAAGAACATTCTTCATAGTTCTGGATTTAGACAACTTGGCATTAAAGACTATGTTTTTTGGGAGGGAGGCAGAGATGACCTAAGTGCATAAAAATGTATCTTGAATACATTAGCACATTTATTTTCCTTTCTCATGTCTAATTCACTCTTTCATCATCAGAAGGACAGGGTAGTGAGTATCTGTCTGGCTCATTTTGTTGTGGTTATGTACCTAGCATATCTGACACTTTGAGAAGATCATTCTTTAACAAACTCCTTCTCTAAATGGCAACATTATTTTCAGTAATAATCATGTGATAATCAATAGTAACCATATTTTCTTGATTCATTTTTTAGTACTGAAACATACAACAAGGGAAAAGCAAATTTTAAGAAGTTATTCACATACCCCTTTAAAGATACTTGATGCAGAGTACACATACGGATGGGATATGGAGTAAATTACTTATACTTTCTCAACAAAAATATGATACTTCACAGTTCATACTGTTCCACTGTTTTAAATCTTTTAAAGGAGGTTTCCTATTTTTTTATTTTTTAAAGATTTTATTTATTTATTTGTCAGAGAGAAAAAGAGAAAAAACACACAAGCAATGGGAGTGGCAGGCAGAGGGAGAAGCAGACTCCCTGCTGAACAAGGAGCTGGACTGGGGACTCCATAAAAGGACCCAGGGATCATGACCTAAGCCAAAGGCAGACACTTAACCGACTGAGCCACCCAGGTGTCCCTCACTGCTTTAAACTTTAGACACAAAACTCTAAGTGGTTACGCAAAACATGAAAATTCTGTTTCTTCTTTATAATACTTACCTTATCTACCTATGTATCTATCTATCTTTGTATCTATCTTCATATCTATCTATCATCTATCTATTTATTACTATTCCTGTTTACTTTGAATCTACTGCTCGATCACAAGAATACTTAACGCCACAGGGTTGCAAACAAACACTGTGCCCAAAGCAAGCTTGAAAAATTCCAAACTGTAATGAAATTACTCAGGAAACAAATATGTGTAGGCGAGGACACACGTGTCAGGGATGACAGCACACTGGAAAACACTGAGTTTTCCTTCTTAACTTCCATGTGTAATAAAATGCATATTAAAAATATATACATGCTGTTGTGATGAGCACTGGGTATTAATACGCAACTAATGAATCATTGAACACTACATCAAAAACTAACAGTGTACTAATGTTGGCTAAGTGAACATAATCATTAAAAAAGTATATACGTGCTACATTGAATCTAACATATATATTACTGAAACTCAGCAGTATCTACAGCAATTGCCCAAAACTTAGGGACACAAAAGGCTTTGCCATTGTTTATAATTGCTGGCACACGGTGATGATAAAAAGCAAGTTGGTTTTAGTTGGCTGTATCACTGTTTGGGTTCTTTATAGATCCGCACTCCCTTTCGCCTACGCTCAGGGTGAGCTGCTCCCACCACCCTGCCCTTGTTATGCCACTGCTCTCCAGTGCCGGTGCCTAATAAGTAACTGCTTGATGGGCCGGTGCCCAATAAGTAACTGCTTGATGGAATGGACACAAATAAACCCAGCTAGGGCATTCGATTGCTTCATATGGTTGAATAAAAAAATAAATAAAAATTAAAAACAAGAAATATATAGGTTGCTAAGTATATCAGCTCCACTGGTTTAATTGGAACAAAAATGAATATGACAAATGCATGCAGTAAATTGGCAGCATCAAAAAGACCAGTCATGTCATGTTAAAACTAATCATTAGGATTCAATTTCTGAAGCATCCTGTACTTCACAGTAGTGCTGGCCAGAGTCACAATCAAGTGAACTATAAGTTATCAAAGTTTATTACTTCATTTGCAAAATAACTATGATATGGCAGCTTAGGGAATTTTTGGACAGGTGGCATTTGGTCCAAAGACATTTTCTTTTTCAAAGACATTTTGACTCAGGCTCTTCGGTTATCTTAGCTTAGAGGGGTAGATAACAGGGTTCTAAATACGGAAGGGAAAATGAGGTAGAGATGCAGTGTTCAATTTAGTCATGCCACTCATGGCTTCTTCCTCCTTCCCTCCATATTGTTTAATTTAAGGAGAGCAATATGTTCTAGGAACAGAAAAACAGGCTGATACTATTGTGAGTGCTTACAGCCAGTGAATAATAGTTGCTTAGCGTTCATCCCATTAGAATACACAGCGTTGGTGGTATAGTGGTTAGCATAGCTGCCTTCCATTAGAATACACAGAGAGGTTTCACCCATATTGTTTGATCACTTTCAGTGAGTTTGCCCCAGTTGCTAGCTTAAATTCCAGAACCAGCCCTATTTATGCTGGGGTTATGTAAAAAAACATTACACATACACAGGATACTCATGAGAAAGTGTCCTGGTTAGTAGTTTGTAAAGAGAAGTAGTCAGCGGAATTTCTGAAACAGCTCTGAAGGGGGACTGACCCAGGTGTCATACACAGCTTCATGCTTCCCCTTTACCCTTCTTTCTCTGGGTAGGGAACAGGAGCAATAACACCATTTTTATTTTTAGCAACTTAACCAGCAATGTCAGAAGCCTGCAGAGAAGCTTAGGCAATAATGGCCCCATTCCTTTTGAACTGGTATTTGTGTCAAGTAAACATTAAGGGGTAAAGTTCCAAGTAAACACGAATGAATAACATATATTTATATAGCTAATATATTAGATTAATAAATAAAATTATACATGTTATCTAGGGTACCATTATCTTGTAGGGCTCATGGATTCCAGGGTTATGTGGCCTTTGTTGAAGGCAGAGGGTGGAGGGCGCATTTTTAAGGGCAAGGCCTGGGAGAGGCTAATATTACTTCTAACAACGTCCTGCTGGCCACTGCCAAATCATACAGCCGCAACCTAGACTAAGAAACATAGCCTATTCCTAAGGCCAGAAATACAAAAAAGAAACAGGAATTGTTAAAAAATAATTATGGGTCTTGGCCCTGTAAGTTTATAACCTGATTTCCTGGTTTTCAATTTTACATAATATACACTGATTTCTTACTATGGAAGACAAAGTTACTAATCACAAACAATTTTCCCCTTAATTACCACCACCTCCAATACCTCCTCTCCTTTCACACTTCCCTTTTTTCCCAGTCTTCTAAAAAAAAGTTGTGGCTTCTAACAAATTGCTGGCTAAATATGTATTTAATATGGACATATTTATGATGATATAGTGTTTATTGATGAGTCACAAAGCATACTTTGATATTTCTTCTGTTGTACCTACTTCTGTTTACCCTGGAGTTCATAATTACTGTATTTTCTTTGTTTTAGGTGTAATGCGGACTACGTGCTGATTTATCCCTAAACTCATAACAGAAGTTTAATTTCTTCTCAGTACTTTTAAATACATCAAGCAAATTACCAGTAACATGTTTTAGAGTTGGAGAGCTAGGCTTTCTGGAATCTTCTGTCTTCCTACTCCAATTTGGACTGATTGTTCCATAGGTCTGTACAATACTAGGCTGAAACTATCCTTCGCTATCTTCCTGGAAAATCACCTTACATCCCTCCTGTGTGAGATCCCCTGTTTCCTGCATTAAATATCTTTTTTCCTTGTCTTATTTCCTTATCTTGGTGAAGCATTGTCCAATAGCTTCCAGAGAAGTTGCCTTTAAAGTACATTTTTAGACACTGCTTATGTGAAAATGCCTTTATTCTCCCTTCCTCCTCAATTAGTAGATTGGCAAGTTATGGAATTCTAGTTAGGAAATCACTTTCCCTCAGAAATTTGCATGTAATTCTCCACTGTCTCCTAAATTGTAGTTCTGCTTTCACAAAGTCATTCTCACCCTCACTCTGCGTCATGCTACCGGTTTGGTGGGTTTTTGTTGTTTTTTTTGTGTTTTTGTTTTTTTTTTTTCTAGCAGCTCTGAGGGTTGTTAGAACCCTTTCTTTTCCCATGGCATTCTGAAATCTTGTACTCATGTATCACAGTGTGGGTGATTTTATACGTACAGTATTGGGGCATTCATCTGGAAACCTGCATCCTTCAGTTTGACAGATGTATTCTCATATTTTTATTTTTATATTTCCCTTACTCTGTTCACTCTGTTTTAGTGGTTCTCTCTTTCTGTACCTCCTGTTTTTAAGATGTCAGATATCCTTAAGTAACTTTGCAATTTTCTTTTCTCTCCTCTTTTCTGTCTGTTTTCTTCTGGTTCAGTGTCATGGAGAATGATCTTCTCAACTTTGTCTTCCAACATTTCTACCAAATATTTTTCTTCTTTTCTTTTTTCTTTTCCTACAGAATATTTCTTTACTTCAACTATTTACATTTCATTTCCAGGAGCTCTTTGTTATGCTCTGAATTATAAAAATGTCATCCTGCTCTTGGTCTATGGAAGCCAACCTTCTCCTATGTCGCTGAGGAGGCTACTTACAGGTATTTAAAAAGTCTTCTTGGGGCGCCTGGGTGGCTCAGTGGGTTAAGCCTCTGCCTTCGGCTCAGGTCATTATCTCAGGGTCCTGGGATCGAGCCCGACATCGGGCTCTCTGTCAGCGGGGAGCCTGCTTCCTCCTCTCTCTCTGCCTACCTCTCTGCCTACTTGTGATCTTTGTCTGTCAAAAAATAAATAAATAAAATCTTTAAAATAAATAAATAAATAAAATAAAATAAAAAGTCTTCTTATGCTCCCTGCTTTGTAACCATTTGTTTTTGGTCCATGGCTTTGATGTTTGTGGCTTCCCTCGAATGTTTAGTAATTCTTGGCTGATGTTTGTATATACAACATACTGACACTGAAGTGGTGGCTGATGGCTCTGCCTGTATGGGTAGAGGTGGGCTTGTCTCTACACTGATTTGATACATTTTTCTTTCATTTTTAGTAGTTTTGCCTGGTATACCACCAGTGACTTTTCAGCCAGAGCTTCACAGTGTAGTCGCCTGAGTGGCTTTAAAAGTCATAATTCACAAGGTGTTATCTTCAGATACACTAATTTCATTGTTTTGGAAGGAAGCCTGAGTATTGGAATTTTACAAAGCTCCCCAGAGGGGCACCCGGGTGGCTTAGCTGGTTGAGCATCCAACCACTGCTTTTGGTTCAGGTCATGATCTCAGCATCAAGCCCCACATCAGGCTCCATACTCAGTGGAGTCAGCTTCTCTCCCTCTGCCCCTCCCCACCCCACTCAAATAATTTTTTTTAAAATAAAAGCTCTCCAGCTGATTCTAATATGTAGTCAATAGAAAGTATTGGCTCAACCTTGCCAGAGAGTATACCTCATGTCCACTAGGGGAGGGGACCTAGGTGTCTAGGGGTCAGTAAAGCCATTACATAGCCTCTTCCTTTTCAGTCCTACCTGTATCTGTGCCTTAATTAGTACTTCAAACCTACAGTTTCTGAACCTTTCTGGAGTTCTGTAGCATCAGTCAGTTAATTTCTGGATCTTGCTACCCACATAGTCTAAATTTAGCTTTCCTTGGTCTTCTTGGTCAGTGATTACTATCTTCTTTCCATCTTCCAACACTTGGCTGCAATGGTTCCTCTTTACCATATCCTCTTTCCTTCCCTTTGTTTTTGTGGATTATGCCAACTTAATTTCTTTTCAGTCATTTCATTTCGGGAGGGAGGTATTAAATGTATGTGGGACGTATGTTTATGTTAATTGTTCATCTTTGTCACCTCACCAATTCTTACTCAAGCTTCAGATTTCTGCTCAACTTTTGCTTCCTCAGAGAAGCCTTCTCTGGCTGAGCCACCTAGGCTTTGTTTCTACGTTATCATCTCTCATGGCATTGTTCTTCCATCAAGGAGGTTTGAGGCAAGATCTGTGAGTTCTAGCAGATTCCCTTGCCAAAGTTCCTTGAGTAGAAAAGGGAAAATAAAGGAACCGGGACCCTAACCAGCAAGTATGGGTGTGTGCAGCAAAACACATAATTTCAATCATTCCACCTATGAGATCTATGTATGCTTTTATTGTTTTCTAGATGTTCTACAAATAGCAAATTAAATTTTAAAAGTTAGTTTCTAGAGGATTTCCCTGGCAGGTCCACAGAGATATTCACAGAATGAGTACTCAGAAAAACCATGAAAAAGCTTTTAGATTTGCTTCCTGAATCTGCAGAAAAATCTGAATAGCTAATTGTGTAGCCTCTGCCTAACAGGCCAAACATACGTGTGTGCATGTGTGTGTTTATGTGTCTATCTATATACATGGCTTTATACACTTACCATTTCTTTTTTCCCTGTTTTTACTTTTATTTGCATTTACTTTATGCAGAATTTACTCCCAGGTCATAAATTTTTGTTTCTTCAGTTTCTTCTGGGATAACTTTTTTTTTCTTTCTGTGCAACCTCCTCTTCTGGCTTAGGAACAATCTGCTCTTTTGCAGTGAGGATCATCTCAGTGTGGCAGGGAGAGCGCATGGGTGCATCAACCTGACCATGAACCCTGTAAGTTCTACCTTGCATCTTGGGGGATTTGCTCACCTGCATGTGCTCCACAACCAGAGAATCAATATCTAGACCCTTAAGTTCAGCATTATTCTCTGCATTTTTAAGCATGCACAGTAAAAATTCAGCACTCTCTTCGGGTCACTGATCCTGTGTCCAGCCCCACTGTTTGGCCTGGGCGCACCTGCCAGCACCACCACTGGAGCGACGGAATGGCACACATTACTTCAGCAAAGTGACATCTTTCAGACACTTGGTGGCTTTTTGGACACGCGTACCCTTGATGGTCTGGGCAGTTTCACATGTGTTCTTGTAGTGAACATGAAGATCTGAACCTCCTGATTTGCATGATTTTGTGGGGTCTTCTGGGTCAAGTGAATAGTGAGCCATTTTCAGAGATCACCTCAGGCCACCTATGTGAAGAGCTATGCTTAACATTTCTAAGGCTAGGATCTTAGTATATATCTTGATTTTTTAAAAAGATTTTATTTATTTATTGGACAAAGAGAGACACAGCGAGAAAGGGAACACAAGCAGGGGAAGTGAGAGAAGGAGAAGCAGGCTTCCCGCAGAGTGGGGAGTCTGATATGGGGCTTAATCCCAGGATCCTGGGATCATGACCTGAGCCGAAGGCAGATACTGAATGACTGAACCACCCAGGCACCCCTTGATTTTTTTTTAAAACTAAACTTTAAAAATGTATTTTGGAATAGACAATGCCAAGATAAACAAAAGAGCATAAAATGGAAAGCTTTTCTCTAACCACTCAGTTCCCTTCCCCGGAGTCAGCAAGTGAGATCAATTTCTCCGAGAAACATTTGCACTTATAAATTTTATAGTTATGAAACACAAGTGGCAGCATATGACACATGCTCTTTTAGGCTTTACTTTTATATTTTATGATATCTCTTGAAATTCATCCACACTCTTCTTATACACAGAGTTGATTCTTTCTAATGGTTGCATAATATTCCAGTGGGTAGAATATATCTTAATTTCCTCAGCTAATTGCTTATTAATAGACATATATGAAAATGTTTTTTATAAGCTTGTGCTAGTTTTTATTTGTACAAAATGATGCTACATAGTGCCAAATCATTACCCTAGTTAAGTCTAGCTACTATCCATAACCATACATTGTTACAATTTTTTGTGTGTGATGAGAACTTTTAAGATAGCTCTTAGCAACATTCAAATTTGCAATTCAGTTTTATTGACTACAGTCACTGTGCTGTATGGCACATCCCCAGACTTATTTATTTTATAACTGGAGATTTGTACCTTCTGACCTCCTTCACCCATCTTGTCCTCTATCCCTACCCCCCACCCCCAGTCTAGCAACCACCAACCTGTTCCCTCTTTTTTCGATTCCACATATAAGTGAGATGATATAGTACTTGTCTTTCTCTGTCTGACTTATCTCACTTTGCATAATGCCCTTAAGGTCCATCCATGTTGTTGCAAACACATATATGAAACTTTGTTTCCAATACTGCTATTATAAATGACACAGTAATAATAAAGCTGCATATATGACATTTCACACGTCATAAAATGTATGCTTTCCACTAATCTCATTTAACATCTAAATGATCTTTTTTTTTAAAGATTTTTATTTATTTATTTGACAGACAGATATCACAAGTAGGCAGAGAGTCAGGCAGAGAGAGAGAGGAGGAAGCAGGCTCACCACTGAGCAGAGAGCCCGACATGGGGCTAGATCCCAGGACCCTAGGATCATGACCTGAGCCGAAGGCAGAGGCTTTAACCCACTGAGCCACCCAGGCGCCCCCTAAATGATCTTAATAGAGATAAAACGACATTCTTTCTTAAGACTATATATTTACTTAGAGAGAGTGTGGGGGGGGGCAAAGGGAGGGAGAGAATCTCCAGCCAACTCTTAGCTGAGCATGGATCCCAATGCGGGGTTCGATCCCACACCCCTGAGATCATGACCTGAGCAGAAACCAAGAGCCAGATGCTTAATTAACTGAGCCACCCAGGCGTCCCCCACTTTTTTTTAAATCACTATGGCTTCAGCACAGTGAATAGACTGTGGATGGTAAGACTGTAAGCAGAGAAATGAGAAGTAGGGGCTACTGCTCTAGTCCAGGTGAGAGAATGAGGGTAACCTGGTATGGAGTGATGGCAGAGGGCCAAGTTAGACATTTTATTTGAAATAAGTTAATTGGCCAACAAGGCCATTAGACACACAAAACTAGACTTAACAAGTGAAACATGTGTCAGAAA
>ML099444.1:0-14817 GCA_003697995.1 Taxidea taxus jeffersonii | reverse complement strand
GTGTTTCAAAAAGGAGGAAATAACCAACTGACATTTTTTTCATTCTCCCAAAAAATACTAAGAAAAAGTCCTCTTCTGCACTTTATTCAAGGCTTTCACAACCCACTTAACTTTTTGTTTCATATCACTTTTCTTTTGGGTTTGCAACTCTAATTTAAACATGTGGTGATTCAAGTAATTGTGTCTCCCAATGAGAATGTAAGCTCCATGAAGGCAAGAGTAACAGAGCCAGTGCGTGTAGTAATTGAGGTCATTGGTTACCTCGCCAGAGGGAAGAGATGAAGGGATGACAGCCAGATACAATGGGTAGAATATGAGAGATGAGAACGTGGGAAGCAAGTATAGATAATGGTCCTGAAAAGTTTGCCCGTGAAGGAGGAGAGAGATGGGGCAGTAACTGGAAAGCGAAGTGGGACTGAAGGAAGCAGAGCGTTATTTTCACCATCAAAAAATGTTCTGACTGTGATACATGATTCATAGAGCTAACTGTTCTGTCCTGGAAATTGTCTTTTTCTTTTACAAAGTAGGAAGAACCTGACTGTTTATGTGAGTACCAGAAATTCTGCCACTCTGAGCATCTCCTTTGCATCCTTTATAATAATTAAAATGGTAGAAGACACTGAAGACTGAATTTGCGTCCTTTCCTGGTGGAGACAGTGCAACCAGATGTAGTTAGCTGTTAGAGGTCCTGGGACAGCGTGTGTGTAATTGTCTCTGGAGGGGTATACTAAGGACCTCAGGGCTAGGCCAGTTACTCCCACTATCCTAAAATGTAACCATCCAAAATCCCCAAATGCTTTTTTTATTCACTTGTTATGGACAGACTATAAGTAAATATATTTGAGATCATCGTAAATTTTCTAATAATCTTACAATATTAAAAGTCCTCACTTGAATTTTGAGTAAATTTAAAGGTAATTGATTACTTTCATGTGAAGAGTTTCCTTTTGAGCATCAAGCCCAAATCAGGATTATAAGCACACTGAGGAAGAGAGGAAACAGTCTGAGTTTTTTCTCTTTCCACAGGAGTATCTGACTAATTTTGAAGCTAAAATCTATGTTTCTGTGTTCTGATGACCCTAGTTGTTAAACATTCAGTAGGGAGCAAAGCTGCAGGAAATGATCTCTGGAAGGGTAAGAGTAACTGAACGTAGTTAATCCCTCGTGAGTGTGAAGTCTGTGCCTGCTAGTTGTAAATTTAGCAGGGAGGAGCCCGCTGCAGTAACATTTGACCTGTTTAGAATGAACTGGATTCTGTCTTTGAGGCTCATGAGAACTTTATATTCCCAAAATGTGAATCATCTCTAGCTCTTTTTTGAGTTCATTCACCTCCGCCACTTTTTCAAAGGATATATTCTTCAAACATATTCCTCTGCAATTACTCATGACTAGCAAACTCTTGGTGAATAGAAAAATGGCTATATGCTCAGGCTGGTTTCAACTTCACTTAAATTATTTTCTGAATTGCTCATGTGTCCTGTCAAGCATGACTGTTCCCCTTCGGAAACCATTATTATTATACTTTTTTGCTCTCTGGAGATGGAGATATGAAAGCTACAGATACTATTAGAACCATTTTGGCAAACGTATTCAGCCTTCATTCCCAGATTTGCCAATAGTGAATCTGAATTTGATCATTTTCTTTCTTTCCTTTATTTTTTCTGCTGTTGTATGCTCCAAAGACTTGGAGATTATGCTACTTGTTACCCGGACGTCCTTGAATGAGCTACGCTAATGAACCCTGTTCTCTAAAAATTAAAGATAATAATATCGACCTCGTGGAATTTGTAAATGAAAAAAACTGTGTCCAAAATAATTAGAACTTGGCTCCTGAAACATATCAAGAATTTCCTAAACTTTTAGCTCAAGATGGATTATTTCCTGGAAAATAATAAACATGTTTAACTGTCTTACTGATCCTAAAATAATATATGCTCACTATGGAAAACTTGATAAATAAAGAACCATAAATTAAGACTGTCTATTGTACTACCAGACAGATATAATCATGATTAACATATGGATGTGCTGAATGAAAAAAAAAAAAGTAGGTAAAGTCCTGAGCCCTACAACCTAGCACTGAAGTGGTCAAGCAACTATGTTATAGCCAGATATATGTGTCTGGTATAAAAATAGGCATACGCTGCGATAAGGTGATAAAGTTAACCCTTTAAAATCCCTACATTTTACCTGTAAGTATATTTCTGTATCTTTAAATACATCTACATCTTCATCTGTATCTTCAGAGATAATATGGTTTAAAGTGCCCGGCAAATCTTTTGGTGGAGATTGAAGGTTTTCTCCTGGTAGGAGTACTGCTTTCTTCAACTTGGGTCCGGGTAATCCTTGCAGCCCTGTGCAAGGCATATTCTCCTCTCCTCTGTTCTGGACAATTCAGAGAAATGAAAGCGCTACCTTACTGCAGCCTTTCTGTCTAAAGGTGCTTTTGTAGAGATTAGGATTACCAAGGATGGAGAGGGCAGTGTTAAGGGGGGTAACTACCGGGGACCTCAAGCTTGCTGTGATATCAAGAGAGAACATCATCGGGAAGCAGGTCTCCACTCTGTAGGCAGTACCACTTCCCACGTCTGGTGGGTCTGTTTTGACCAGTAGGAATTTCACAGGCCCCAGCTGTATGGGGGAACCAAGAGACTCGATAATTTGCTTGGGGACAGCTGACTCATGACATCGATCATTTGGGTCTCCAGAGATAATCGCCACGCATTTTGTTGTATGATCCCAGGCAAGTTATGCTACCTCTCTGAGCTGCAGTTTCCTGAAATCAAGACTCTTGCTTACAAGCAATGGCAATTTAATGAAAGTTGTATAAATAAAAAGGAAATGTATTGCCACTAGGATAATGGGAGGATAACTAACATCTCTTGAGAACTCTGTTTGCTGAAGCTTATTCTTTTTTTTAATAGTATTTTTTAAAAGATTTTTATTTATTTATTTGACAGAGAAAAATCACAAGTAGGCAGAGCAGCAGGCAGAGAGAGAGGAGGAAGCCGGCTTCCTGCTGAGCAGAGAGCCCGATGTGGGGCTCGATCCCAGGACCCTGAGATCATGACCTGAGCTGAAGGCAGAGGCTTAACCCACTGAGCCACCCAGGTGCCCCTGAAGCTTATTCTAAGTGTAATTACTTGTTAATCTGTCCACAGTTTTATACAGCAGGATCTACATTATTTCTGTTTTACAGATAAGGAAACTGAGGCACAGAGGCAGTGCCCCAAAATATGCAGTTGTTAAGTATGAAGCTGGGACTCAAATTCATAGATGATAAATAGCTGTTGAATAAATACATGAGCTGACAGAAAGTAACCAGCATGAATAGATCGGCTGTCTGGAAGTAATAAAATATTTGTGAAGCTAAAAGCATGGTTTTATTTCCATATGATCCACTGAGTTTATTTCTGTTTCACGGTAACAGCAACATCCTTCTCCTTGCCTAACTTTGGTTTCTGGTCACCTGACAAGCCAATGTACAAAGAGGTTGTATCATGACTGGGATTACCATGTGAAACAGGTTCTACAGATAAAAAATAAAATAAAATTTAATTCTTTATTTTTTTTTTATTTACTTGATAGACAGAGATCACAAGTAGGCAGAGAGAGAGGAGGAAACAGGCTCCCCACTGAGCAGAGAGCTCGGTGTGGGGCTCGATCCCAGGACCCTGAGATCATGACCTAAGCCAAAGCCAGAGGCTTAACCCACTGAGCCACCCAGGTGCCCCTACAGATAAAGAATTAATAGCCCAATCTCATATATGAGAAATCCAGCAAAGAAATCACTCAATTTCTGTGTATCTACCATTCAAAATGCATTTGGAGGGGCACCTGGGTAGCCTAGTCAGTTAAACATTCAACTCTTGATTTCAGCTTGGGTCATGATGAGTCATGAAATTGAGCCCTGCATTGGGATCCATGCTGAGCATGGAGTCTGCTTAAGACTCTTTGACTCTTAATCTCAAAAAACAAACTGGGGGGGGGCAGGGGGAGGGGGGTAGGGAGAGGGTGGTGGGGTTATGGACATTGGGGAGGGTATGTGCTATGGTGAGTGCTGTGAAATGTGTAAAACTGGAGATTCATAGACCTGTACCCCTGAGACTAATAATACATTATATGTTTATAAAAAAATTTAAAAAAATTTTTTTAAAAAGTCTCTTTCTCTCTCCCCTTCCCCTATTCTGTTTCCCACTCTCTAACAAACAAACAAACCAACAAATAAACAAACTGAAAAAACCCAAAATGCATTTGGAGTTCACCATCTTTCAATAATGACAAAAATATGCGCTGAGTTAAAAATAGCAAGGAAGGGGCGCCTGGGTGGCTCAGTGGGTTAAAGCCTCTGCTTTCGGCTCAGGTCATGATCCCAGGGTCCTGGGATCGAGCCCCGCATCGGGCTCTCTGCTCAGCAGGGAGCCTGCTTCCCCCTCTCTCTGTCTGCCTCTCTGCCTACTTGTGATCTCTGTCTCTCAAATAAATAAATAAAATCTTTAAAAAAAAATAGCAAGGAATACTAGCCTCTTCCTATAAAGAGATCTCTGTGTTTCATCCAACATATTCTTGCCTATTTATGCTTTGCCTTCTTTCAAAAGGAATTTGAAGCATATGACACATTTTTTAAGGTTCCAAGTCTTCTCTAAAAAGCCCACCTATGGATGCCACACTTAGAATAGAAGATAACAAGACGTTACCATAAAGCCAAGCTAAAATGTGCACATACTAAAAGTAGGAAAGAGATAACAGCAACTACAGTAAAAGCATAAAATCCTAAATAGATTAAATTACCACAAGAGGGGAACGCCTGGGTGGCTCAGTTGGTTAAGCAGCTGCCTTCGGCTCAGGTCATGATCCCAGCGTCCTGGGATCGAGTCCCACATCGGGCTCCTTGCTCGGCAGGGAGCCTGCTTCTCCCTCTGCCTCTGCCTGCCACTCTGTCTGCCTGTGCTCGCTCGCTCTCTCTCCCTCTCTCTCTGACAAATAAATAAATAAAATCTTTAAAAATAAATAAATAAATAAATAAATTACCACAAGAGGACAGATGAACTTCCTTAGCTAAATTATAATAATTAACAGCAGTATAGAATTTCCTGCGATTCAGTAGTGCAAAAATTCACTGAATGACTACTGTGTATTAAATATGCTCTATCCATCAACAATTCCACCATTTTTCCTGAAGTGTCTTTTATGTGCCAGGCCCAGTTCTAGGAGCAAGGGATACAACAGTGAACCGAACACATAAAATGCCTTGTCCTCACAGAGCTTACATCTTTGTGGTAGAAGCAGGAAAGAAGTTACATAGGGAAGGTACACAGTAGGCTAGATACCATTAATTCTCTCAATAGCCATCACAAGAGAGAGTTACTACCTCAAGTTTCAGAAGAACAACATATAAACTAGGTCAGCTATAATTTCTGTCATCTTTTCCCATTCTGTCAACGTGATGACTAAATAACATGTTCCATGGGGGTGGGGGGCGCTGGGGCTCTACAGAGCTGTGGTGCATCATGATGATGCAGCACCTTTGACCCACCCACGGTAGGCAACCTATGGCCCAGAGAGTTTAGCTAATGCCCAAATGTACAACAGCAAGCCTGAAAACGAGTCTTCCAGGGCCTGGGCAGAAGATAAGAGAATCTTTAAATGAAGGAGTGGTAAAAGTATCAAAGGGGTGGAGAAAATTTCTGCTAGATTTGGCAAGCAGGAGAATGTGAATATTTTATGAAAGCCAGGTTCCGTTGTGTGGAGGAGGCGGAAACCAGGATGCGGCAGCCTGAGCAGTGAAAGAAAAGTATATGAAACCACTCAAATAGAATACAGGACTCAACAAAGAGAATTATGAAGTATTTTTAAAAAAAGAGTAAATGTAATTGTGACCAGAGGAATGATGGCGCCCTCAGAGAAAGAGCAGACATGGAATAACTGTGAGGAATCAAATAATCAGAGAAGGGAGAGAAAAACATCAAGAAGCAAGGAACCAAGTAGGCAAAGAGGCACAAGTAGGTAAATGAAGAGTCCGTACTGTGCTTTGATTTGACTCTAGGGTAGAGAATATATTTGGGATTAGAAACCAGTAAGATTGGGAATGTGGGCTAGGAATAGGTCATGAAGCTTCTAAGATACCACAAAATTTTTATTTTATTTTATTTTCAAGAATTATTTATTTTTAAAGAGCGGTACAGAGAGAGAATGCAAGTGGTGGGAGGGGAAGAGGGAGAGGAGGAGAATCCTCTAGCAGACTCTGCACTAAGCCCTGAGCACAGAGCTGGATGCGGAGATCGATCCCAGGACCCTGAGACTGTGACCTGAGCCAAAATCAGGAGCTGGTCACTTAACCAACTGAGTCATGCAGGCGCCTTGATACCACAGAAATTCTCACAGAATAATCAAATTTAGTTCCGAAGAATTAGACATTGTGGCAAATTTTGTTTTGAAAATGTTATCATTAAGAAATAAAATGTATCAGGTTTGTAGTAATAAATGTTGTTGTTAAGCATCCCCCAAATAATCAGATTTCAACAGAGAATTGATGGATTTTAAAGCATTTTTACAGGGCACATGAAGTATCTGCTGGGGTTAGAAGAACAAATTGTACTACCTATCACAACAAGATGTTACTGTGTTTCTGTAATTCTTACTGCCAATTTTTATTTCAAATCTATAGTATTTTAACACACACACTATTCCTGAAACAGCTCCTTGGAACTTAAATGGGAGGTGGACTTATTTATATTGGAAATGTCAGGTATACAGCATTCAGTAGGTTCCCCCCACCGAAAGGGCACTGAGAGCTAATTAAGTCACCAAGAGAAGCTCACTGAATAGTAAACCAGGACCTGTATCTTATTCAGTATTTCATCTTAGCCGGGATTCCACCTTGATCTACCAATGCCATTGACCCTCAGTACCTGAAAAGTGCAGCACTCAACTGAGCAAGTGCTAGATTTTTCTTATAAAGTCTAGAGAGTTCAGTAACTTTTTCAAACACGCTGTGGCTTTATCCAATTTTAATTATTTCACTGAAGAAAATATCACTACAAACATAGGTCATAATGTTCACTTGAAGGGTACTTAAGACCTCAGAATACTTCCCAACAACTCTCCTGATGTTACTACAATGGCAAATACTGCCACTTGCCCATGCAACACCCATTCCCCTCCCCAGTGTTCCTTGAGGGCAAAGCACAACTTACATCCTAGAGGCTGATAGAGACCATTAATGCAATTTATGCACCACACACTATACCATCGGAGTCTCATCCCCGGTGCCTTCTCAAGTTGCCTATATTCTAGCCATAATGAAACTTTTGAACTTCTTGAACTGTGTCATGTTCTTTCATGTCTCTTCATGTTCAGATGTTCCCTCTACACGGAACACACCCCTTCCACATCTTAACTTGACAAAAACCCTTATCGTCTTCAACCCGGCTCAGGCTTTCAGTATAAGTTAGGATGCATGGCCTTAGTACGTGTTCCCACAGCCGCCGGGGCATAGCCTTTTACTGGCATGTAATTGGTGCCATAAACATGAATGTAACACTGATTCTGGGCCAGGCAGTGTTCCAAGTGCTTTACAATTATTCTCTGAATTCTCCTAGCAACCCTGCAAATGTCACATTCATTATTATCACTGTTTTATAACCACTGGCATGTTTGTTGATCTTCTCCATGCTACTGCGGGGCCTGGATTATGATATGGTCAGTCATCTATGAGCCCAGTACAGTTCCTGACACAGAGGAATATTCAATACAGGCTTGCTGAATGAATTTGTTTACCAACTATGTAAAAAGTCATTCAGAGTGAAGGGAGGTTTAGATGGAATTGGGGTAGAGGATTGAGAGGGCTCACACCTGTGTTTCTAAGGGGAAAAGGAAGAGAGTAGGATCTGTGCCAAAGACGCTTTGTAAACAGGGGGTCTCATGTGGGCACTGGGCTCCCCAAAGGGCAACAGAAGGAACAAAGGAGCAGCAAACAAGAACAGAAAAAAACCAATCTTACCTACTTCACAGTTCTGTCCAGCATCATTTCTGAGGACAAGGCCAGGGAGTTATATTTCCTAGGTTTCCAGGGAATCCAAAGACCTTCAGTCTGTAGCAAACAGAGAATTAGTTTGAGGAAACTAGATGCCACTTCTATGCTTTGGAGGGATGACAGCTAAGTTGCTGGAAAGCTGCAAGCCCTCCCCACACTGAAGACTTCTGGGGAGGACGATATGCCACCTCCCCAACCAGTCTATCTCACAGTTTGTTCTTACTAGAAGCTAACTTAGGTTTCAGGGGGAATTTTGGAGCTAATTTGAAAAACACCTTTTGTAGAGATGGAAGACAACTTATCAAAATGTTCAGTAAATCCTCCATATTTGCAGAGAATGTTTTCTTTTTTTAAAGATTTTATTTTATTTATTTGACACACAGAGAGAGACATACACAGTGAGAGAGGGAACACAGCGTGGGGAGTGGGAGAGGGAGAAGCAGGCTTCCTGCAGAGCAGGGAGCCGGACACGGGGCTCTATCCCAGGGCCCTGGGATCATGACCTGAGGCGAAGGCAGACACTTAATGGCTGAGCCACCCAGGCGCCCCTGCAGAGGATGTTTTCTTAAGTTCTTAAAACAGAGAAGACCTCTGATGACTCACCCTGTCTGTTAATAGCAGCTAACTACAGTAACGGACTGTTCAGTCAGGTACTGCATTTCACATGGGAAAGAAAAATCTCGCGTAATCCTCACATGAGGGCATGAGTTAGGTAGCATTATTATTTTTTAAGATTTATTTATTTATTTTAGAGAGAGGAAGAGAGAAGGCAAGCATGAGCAGGAGGGGCCGAAGGAGAAGGAGAGAGAATCTCAAGCAGACACCATGCTGAGTGTGGAGCTTGATGCAAGGCTCGATCCCACCACCCCAGACCACAACCTGAGCCAAAACCAAGAATCAGATGCTCAACCAACTGAGCCACCCAGGTGCCCTGAGTTAGGTAGCATTATTAACCTAATTTTCTGGATGAGAAAACTCAGTCTCAGAGAGAATGAGTCATTGCACCATTTGCCAGATGAATACAAGATGACTTTCCCCTCATTCTTATCACCTCTACTGTTAATAAAGGCAGAATCATTGATTAGGGCTAAGCCTGGGACTAGCTCTGGGAATTTAATTATTTAAAATGATGGTTTCTGAATCCCAAACCCAAATAATCTCTTGTGTAATAAAATTTCCTTCCGTAAAGACAGGGGATTCATCAGGTGATTTTTTTTTCTAATTTTAGCAGCCTCTCCAGGCATGGTCTATTCAGAAATTAATTGAACTGAAATGTTCACTTTTTACGTGTGGGCAAGAGGTATTTTAAGAGTGGTTTTCTTTGGAAATGCAAATCAAAACCACCATGACATACTACTTGACACCCACTAGGCTGTCTATAATTAAAAAAAAAGATAATCCCACATGCTGGTGAGGGCATGGAACAAAAGGAACCCTCATATATTGCCGGTGGCACCTTAAGTGGTGCAGCCACTTTGAAGAACAGTTTGCTCAAACATTTAGGTATGGAGTTACCACTATGACCTATCAGGTTTTTTCTTTCCAAATCTTTATAATTGTATGTTTTTGCTATGTTAGTCACCATACAGTCATCATTAGTTTTTGATGCAGTGTTCCATGATTCATTGTTTGCATATAACACGCAGTGCTCCATGAAATCCACACCCTCCTCCATATTTCTAAGTATAACGAAGAGAATTTTAAATGCCTGTGTACACAAAAAGTTCATCACAGAATTATTTATAATGGCTGAAGGGTGGAAAACCACCAAAATGTCCACCAACTAGCGAACAGATAAACAAAATGTGGCGTAACCCTACAACAGAATATTTTTCAGCTATAAAAAGCAATGAGGTACTGCTGCATGCTACAATAAATGAGTAAACTTTGAAGATACTATGTTAAATGAAAGACTAAATGAATGTCACAAAAGATTGCCTATTGTACGATTCCATTTTTATGACATGTTCAGAACAAACAAATCTACATGGATAAAAAGTAGATTAGTGCCTGTCCAAGAGTGGGAGGGGTGGGGATGGGGAAAAGGGTAGGAGACTAATAAAGGGTGTGGGATTTCTTTCAGGGTGATGAAAGTGTTCAAAATTGGCTTGTGATGATACAGGCACAGCTCTGTGGATATACGAGAAGACTTTGAATTGTATAACTCAAATGGGAGAATTTATGGTATGTCAATAAAGCCATTGTAAAAAAAAAAGTGTTTCTTCACCTTCACTCCTAACAAAACTTATTAACATTAGGTCATCTGATAAGTTACATGGCATTGATACAAGAGTCTAGTTGTATTGTTTTACTCAGTACAACTCACATCAGTTTGTTAGGCATGAAGCAAAACAGTAAAAAGAATTCTCAATGAGGTGCAGAAAGTTTTCTGTTTGGCTTGGATTGCAGAAGCATCAGCCCAGTCCCCAGTAACACAGAGGGCTGCTCTGTCTATATTACACTGGATTCTTATCAAGAACTCACATAGAGGACAAAGTTGGGAAATGTTCTTTCTTCCATCTTCCTGTTCACAAGACAGTCCCATGCCTGAAATTCTAAAGCTTAGAAGCTTTAAAACAGTTTTCCTTGACCCAATGGCAGCAAAGTAATAAGTAATGGCAAGAAGTGATTTTGAGAAGGAAACTTCATCTCCAGGGAACTGGATCACAGAACTGGCCTGACAACTCCCTTACCCCTCAACATACGTCCCAGATATTTCCCAAAGAATGGGAAGACTATTCTCATGACTTTATCTTATCAATCCAATGACATCCTCTTAAATACCAAGTCCTCTTCTGTTCATAAGAATACAAGCCATTCGGAGTGTCAAAAAGATATGAGAAATATGTTTATACTCACACTTGTATGTAACCCAGCTTCAATCAGTGGAGTCTCAAGGGAGAAAATGTCTCAGTCCAGGGATGATTCGCAATTACATTTTATGTCACAGCTGGATCACTGAGTGGTCTCCAACTCAACAGCTGACACAGTGGGAGGCACACTGAAATGAACAATGGGAACAGTTATCCAGCTCCAGGTGGGCAGAATGGAAAGCATTCTAAGAAATAAATATTCATTGCATTTTGAACGTGTGCAGAATATTCCAGATTTTCCAGAGGGATGAGTCAGATGCCAGGGAGTTGGGCACTAGTCTGGTAAGAACTGGGAGATGTTAGGGTATTCTGGGTGGTGGCATGCTTTTGAGCTTTAGGGTCTCTGGAGGTCAAAACAATAGCTCTTTATTGACAATATGTACTGAGAATTGTCTTTTTTTTTTTTCAGAATGAGGATTAAGTGTCTCACTAAATGAGCATTGTGAATGCTTAATTTGCTGCCATGACTTTCCATGTTTATCGACCAGTCCTCCTTCAGCCTTGGATTATTGGATACCAATTTGAGAAATACTTAATTGGAGAAATATTTGGAAGGTAAATTCATCAGGACTGTTGACTGTTTAGGCGTGGAATGAGAGAGAAATCAGGAGTCCCACAGAGTCCTCTATTTATAGCAGAGAGACTGCCATGTGCAAAGAAGTTTAATTTCACAAGAAGGTAGACTAGTGCCAGTGGGTGGAGCTTCTGTGGGAAAGGACAAGGATTTATCATTTGTGAAATGCTGTTTCCATGCTGGTCTCCAAGTTGGTACTTTGCGTACCAATTTCCACTCAAAGATATTTCTGTAAAGCTTAATTGTTTGAAAATAAAAGGTGGTACCTGAGGAGGGCAAAAACACCTCACAGTGAGAGGGTTCAGCTGCCCTTAGGGATGAGGTAGAACAATCTCAAAATTTAAAGTGCTGGGAATCACCTGGGGCTCTTGTTAAAACGTGCCTGTTGATTCACTAGATTGGGCTGAGGCCTGAGATTCTGCATTTCTCTCTTTTTTTAATATTTTATTTATTTGAGAGAGAGAGAGCCAGCGTGAGAGAGCATGAGCTGGGGGGAAAGGCAGAAGGTAAGGGAGAAGCAGATTCCCCAGAGCACAGAGCCTGAGTACCCTGGGATCATGACCTGAGCGGAAGGCAGATGCTTAACTGACTGAGCCACCCAGGCAGCCTGAGAATCTGCATTTTTCTAAGAAACTCCTAAGTGATGCTGCAGCTGCTGGTTCACCGACCATACTTTTTGTAGCAAGGACGGCGAACAAGTTTCAACCCATCAGCAAATTAAAAACAGATATAAAATAGAACATAAGGGGGAAAGTATGTGAATTCCTTGCCCACAGTAAGTACAGTTTTATGGAAACTCTCAGGTCCAGTTAGGCCCCAGTTGGTATATACAGCATCAGGATGTATGTTATGCATCTCTTTTCTATTCTGTGTCACAACCCAAAACTCTGGAAAGCTAGGATTGTGGAGGAAACCTGTACTAATAGATTGAATTAGACAACCACTAAGGTTCCTTCCTACTTTCAAATTCTGATTCCATGCAATCTTACATCTCTTATTCAAGTATCTCATTCTAGCATTTACAGAATACTCAAAGAGGTTTGAGCACCATCATTGAATACATGCACTTCATCATCATGTTGGGAAGCCAAGATGCTGACCACAGCAAGGCACTGCGTAAAGGGGTGTCATTTCCCTGTGGATAGTGTTATGATGACAAAGCCCAGAGAGTCCCTGCTTCCAGAAAGATATTTCGTTCTTCTTTCTGTTGTTGTTTTGACGTGGGGTCATTTGTTTAATTACTAAGGGTTGTTAACATCAATTTGTGAATTATAGGCAAAGCCATTTGGAAGTAAAACAAGAACCCCGAAGGGTTCACGTCATTTCCAAAGCTACCTTATTTGCAAGGTCATAACTGAGGCTCTAAATAAATCTAGTTCATTATTTTTTAACTGAACAAAGATTGCATTTGAAATTCAATCAAGATACAGTGTCACTTTTGTTACTGCTCTAATTTACAATCTGTACCAAAAATATCTCAGTTTTAAAGATTATATGCTTCCCAAGGGTACTAGTGTGTTGAGGAACACACACACACACACACACACACACACACACACACACACGGTTTATAAATTTACGGTTGGAGCCAAGCAACTAAGGGCAAGCAAAAGCAGCTGCAAATGTAAAGAATGTCTTAATGAGGTGTTTCAGTTTGGAGTTTTACTACTCCATTATTCAGAAGGCTAAGTTTGTTGTCTGAGAAGTAGTCCTCATATATGACTTCTCTTGTTAGCATTAGAATCAAAGAAGTTAGATTCTACCACTCCAGTTCATGTAACTTCTCTAATAAGCCCCTGGCACAATGTGAATTACATTATTTATAAAACTGGTAGATACCATATTTTAAAACCATATAAAATATCCATTATTTCTGTATTTTATAGTTGTTTTCTTGCCTCACAAGATAATTTTTCATTTAAGAACATAAGCTACTAGGAACCAGAAAAGATCTCGAATAGCCAAAGGAATATTGAAAAAGAAAGCCAAAGTTTGTGGCATCACAATTCCAGACTTCAAGCTCTACTACAAAGCTGTCATCATCAAGACAGTATGGTACTGGCACAAAAACAGACACATAGATCAATGGAACAGAATAGAGAGCCCAGAAATAGACCCTCAACTCTATGGTCAACTAATCTTCGACAAAGCAGGAAAGAATATCCAATGGAAAAAAGACAGCCTCTTCAACAAATGGTGTTGGGAAAATTGGACAGCCACATGCAGAAAAATGAAATTGGACCATCTCCTTACACCACACACGAAAATAGACTCAAAATGGATGAAGGACCTCAACGTGAGAAAGGAATCCATCAAAATCCTTGAGGAGAACACAGGCAGCAACCTCTTCGACCTCAGCCGCAGCAACTTCTTCCTAGGAACAAATCCAAAGGCAAGGGAAGCAAGGGAAAAAATGAACTATTGGGACTTCATCAAGATCAAAAGCTTTTGCACAGCAAAGGAAACAGTCAACAAAACCAAAAGACAACTGACAGAATGGGAGAAGATATTTGCAAATGACATATCAGATAAAGGGCTAGTATCCAAAATCTAGAAAGAGCTTAGCAAACTCAACACCCAAAGAACAAATAATCCAATCAAGAAATGGGCAGAGGACATGAACAGACATTTCTGCAAAGAAGACATCCAGATGGCCAACAGACACATGAAAAAGTGCTCCACATCACTGGGCATCAGGGAAATACAAATCAAAACCACAATGAGATACCACCTCACACCAGTCAGAATGGCTAAAATGAACAAGTCAGGAAATGACAGATGCTGGCGAGGATGTGGAGAAAGGGGAACCCTCCTACACTGTTGGTGGGAATGCAAGCTGGTGCAACCACTCTGAAAAACAGCATGGAGGTTCCTCAAAAAGTTGAAAATAGAGCTACCTTATGACCCAGCAATTGCATTACTGGGTATTTACCCTAAAGATACAAATGTAGTGATCCAAAGGGATACGTGTACCCGAATGTTTATAGCAGCAATGTCCATAATAGCCAAGTTATGGAAAGAACCTAGATGTCCATCAACAGATGAATGGATAAAGAAGGAGTGGTATATATATACAATGGAATACTATGCAGCCATCAAAAGAAATGAAATCTTACCATTTGCGACGACATGGATGGAACTAGAGCGTATTATGCTTAGCGAAATAAGTCAACTGGAGAAAGACAACTACCACATGATCTCCCTGATATGAGGAAGTGGAGATGCAACGGGGGTGGGAGTTAAGGTGGTAGGAAAAGTAAAAATGAAAGAAGATGGGATCGGGAGGGAGAAAAACCAAAAGAGACTCTTAATGTCATAAAACAAACTGAGGGGGG